>CAJHZI010000722.1:77500-202500 GCA_905160935.1 Enchytraeus crypticus | reverse complement strand
AGATATGGGAATTTTATGAATTTCCAGAGTTCTGTTCAGTTCAGTTTGTTGAAAATGAAAGTTCGGTTCGGTTTCGTTATGAGTTGACAATTTGAGAGTTCGGTTCGGTTTGTTGACAATGAAGGTTCGGTTCGATTAGCAGTTGATAATTTTAGAGTTCGGGTTCGGTTCGGGTTCGGCTTGCTTTCCACCTCACAAGAGTTCGATTCGAGTTCGAAATGGTTTGGTTAGGATCATGTTGCAAATATTTAACATTACTTATAATAATCATAGTTATGATAAACATGTTTAAAATGGTTTAAGTGTGCTTAACAAATACATGTATTCATAATACCTGCCACATTTTGAACCCGAGTAAAAATAAAATGATAAAAGGATAAAAGATAAATGATAAAAGGATAAATGAGAAAAGGAGGGAAGTGGTATTTATTCCTGTACATTTCAATATTTCTTAAAATATTGTAAGTTGACCAACAAATGTTCCTAAAATAAATATTTAGCTTTATTACTGTATCAGAAAAATTCTCCTTGATTATAACCAGAAAACAGAATGCTACATCAATTTAAAAATACATTTGTCACTAGGCTTATATATTAGAGACATTTATAATAAAGTGGAAAAGTCTTGGCTAAAATTTGATCCAATATCTCAGAGACGAAGTGCAATTTATTAACATAAAAATGTCAAATAAGTACGATTTGGTAAACACAGGTACTTCCACAGAAAAATGATCACAATATACAGGGTGAGTAAAAAAAGTAATAACACCTGCAAAAAGCTTGAATATCTCAGGCTATTTTTAATAATTTCAAATCAAATTTTTAATAATTACTAAGGGGCTAATTTTGGGTCAGGTTTTCATAAATTTTAATACATAGATTGGCCAGTTATGAAAGTTTCAGCAGAGCAACCCCCCCTTTTTGAATATTCTGTAAATGAAAATTATATTTAATTTATCTTATTTTTTGGCCCTGAAAAGGGTCGTTATGGTGGTTCAGATATAACCAGCTGCATCTGCTCACATTGCTGACTATTTGATATGCTTTCCTCCAGCTGCTACGCAGGACTGCAATAGCTTTCGGAACGCTAGGACTGCCTTGTTGATTCCAGCTTGGGGCAGTCTCTCCTAAATTGTTTGTAGCACTTTCTGCAGTTTTGTCTCGTATTAGGCTTTGACTGGTTCCCCAGACATGGTAATGTAGAGGATTTTGATCGGGAAAGTTTAGAGGCCATTCGCACTTCTTGATGAAATGCGGATTTCTCTCGCTGATCCATTCTTGTGCATGACAAGTAGCATGAGCCGGAGCATCATCCTGCTGAAAGATGAAACCATTTGATAGAAGAGTATTGCAATCATCAAACAGCTTGGGAAGTAAAGTATTAAAGTAATACTGAGCGTTCACCTTTTCCTTCTCGCCAATGAAGTGCAATTTGCCCTTCCCGTAATGAATGAAAATTGGCCACCCCATCACAAATTATTCCTTTAGTAATTGGTAAAAGCTTTATTTGAAAATATTAACAATAGACCGAGATATTCAAACTTTTTGCAGGTTTTATCACTTTTTTTACTCACCCTGTATACCATTTGCTATCAACTGAACCAGTAGTAAACTTCATAATTAACCTTAGGGTTTCAAATTTGAAACTCTTAGTTTATTTGAATCCAGCTAATCCTTTCTATTCTTTTCCATATCCACATTTCCAATGCCTCTAGTTTTCTGATAGTTTCTTTCCTTAATGTCCATGTTTCCTATCCACATAATAGCGTGGTCCATACCAAGGTTTTCGCTATCTTTACCTTAGTGTCTTTCTTTAGGCTTTTTGTTAAAGTTCTTTCCTATTATCGAATACTTCTTTTGCTTGTATAATCCTACTAGATATATTTCAGTCTCACAATTCCCATCATCTGATATAGTATGACCTGAATATTTGAAACTCCTCACCTGTTCCAATTTTGTAACATTTATTACAATATTGACTTTGCCTCTATTCTGGAATACTCTCATCACTTTTATCTGTTTGATGTTAATCTTAATTCCATATTATAATGCTGTACCTTTCATACTATCTATCATTATTTATTAGGATCTATCACTCATTCCAAATTACAATGCCGTATCATTCATACTATCCATTATCTTCTGTAGACCAGTCTCGCTTCCCTCTACCATTTCTTTGTAACGCTACCATTCCTTTATATCGCTGTCTGAACATATTAATTTTAAAATTTGAGTCGGAACCATTCTTACCTGAATATATGCTGTTAGATACTGTAAGACATGTGATTACAAAAACTAATATATATGTGTATTGTTCCTATCATCATTATATAACGTCAACCATTCTCCATAATATCTTAATGAAGACTTTGAAAAATAGCTGAAAAGTGTTCTTTTCTCCAGGAGCTGGCGAAGGAGAAAGGAACTTCAAGAGATCGGCTCAGTTCGATTTAGACGAAGCCAGGGTTCAGGTTCGGTTCGGGTTCGACCAGAGTCTGGGTTCGGGTTCGGTTCAGCCAGAGTTTGGGTTCGGGTTTGGTTCGGTTCCCATCTCTAGTATCAGTACCACTACTGATGTCAAAGAAGTTTTGGAATAAGAAGAATTGAGCTGAAACTTCGCGATCGAGCAGCAAAGAAGAATTTTCAGAAGCGATATTAACAAGCACGGGCATTGCGTTATTTCTTTGGCAACTTTATGAATTAGAAGTTCAAGGTCAGAAACTTTAGCTTTAATGAGAAAGGCAATTATTTTTTAACTTTTAATTAAATAAATTCTCTTTTTAATCTTACAATTTCAATAATACAGGTTGCATAACAAATAATAGTAATGAAATAATAGATAATTACTATTATTTCATTACCCTTATTTGCTTAATGGGTGATGGAACTATTGATCTGAGCAGCTGATGCAGAAGAGGAGGAATGTAGTTCCTGTGCTCAACAGATAGATACTGGCGGATAAGTATTCATATCATATTCTAATTCTCTGATCTCATATGCCATCAGTTTAGCCGCTGCTGTTATGATTCTTTTACTATCATCTGTCATATCATCTTTCCTTTCCAAGTAACACGTCTCACAAATTAAGTATGAATGAAAGTGCTGAAACAAATCATATTTCTTCATCCAGATACCTTAGCAAACAGCATGTGATCATCATAGTGCTCAATAAGATTTCGCTTCAGATGTTTTGCAGAAAAGGCTTTGTCATCTGTAGTTTGGCCTTGCATTCTCTCAACTACATCTTATATTCCATATAGCTCTCTTTCACAGTTCTCTTCCAACCAATCGCAAGTTTCTGAAAATGCTGATTGATAATCTTTATATTTAATCTAGGTCGGTGTATAGTCCCCGCAACAGTACTTTCTTTAACCCTGTTGCTGAGCAGCTTTTAAATAACAGAGATTGAGACATATGGCTTCTTCTGTCAGTAAATCACAATACATTTCCATTTGTCCCATGACTTCAAATCCTCAGTTATCTTTCCTTCATCGGCAATGCTCTTGAAAAATGCTTAGCAATTCTACTGACATTGCTCTAACAACTCCCTTTGATCTTCGATCTGATAATTCAGAGCAAAAAAAAACATTGTGCTTTCCAATTAAACATTTCCATAAATGAACAAAGTTCTTTTCCCTTTAGAATCATTAATTGTATCTTGTTCCATTAGCTGAAGTTTTCTTTTATTACAGTAGGACTTTCTACAACTATTGTGCACCAAAACTGGCTGATAACAAGATGTTAGACGGTGTACGAGTTTAATATATTGCGTGAACGAACACTTTCTAATAGTGTGTCAAACCCCTGAGATCGTATAACACTCAGATGTTCATCAATATCAGTTGCATGTACAACAAAAATAACGCATTGATTTTCCTAAAATTGTTTCTCTAGCAAATCTTGAACCATCTCTCAAGAGCTTAATTAGCTGATTTTTAATCCCTGGATAAGTGTAACTAATTTTATTAATACCTACAATATAAGAATTTGTTACTAAAAACTATTCGTTAGCGATAATTAACGAAATACAGTTTCGAAATTAATAACAAGTTTTATTACTTATATCCCATTACAGGATTCAAATAACATATTTATAAAGTCTAACAAAGAAATCAATTACATTTAATCGTCTAATTTTCCAATCTTATAGCAAAATCATACTATATCGCTCAAAAATAAACAAACCATAGATAAGCAGGAGAAAGTATTGCGCAATAATTTCGATGCCGCACGGCCATTATGCAGGACTCAAGTAACCATACATGATCAAAATTATCTGAACAGATATCTGTTCAGATAAATTTGACGGAGCCCACACACGGTCAAATTTAACTGACAGATATCTGAACAGATATCTAATCGGATAAATTTGAATCGTCCACACACGGTCAAATTTATCTGTTCAGATCTAAAATCTGAACATTGAACTGAATATGAGTCTGAATATGAATCTGAAATCTGAACTGAATTCAAATATATATATTGGCCGCACACCGTCAGATTTATCCGCCGATAAAACTGACGATCGCCCACACACGGTCAAATTTAACTTTTCACATATCTGATCAGTTAGATTAATTAGCTGTCAATATTTGTAATGCTGTTCAACATGGTGAATGTTGCTACTCATATTGACCATCATACACTTGATATTACACCAAGCCTATCTCCTATTGATCCTTTAAGTGTTAGTATTTTATCTCACTCGCCGTCTGACCATTTTCCTGTTGTATTCACTTATAATCATGGTAAGCCAGATGGGCCTACTATTAAAAATTCATCTACTGCATGATTCATTTAGGTGTGTTAATAATGTTGATCTTGATCTCTTTTGTTCTGATCTTGAAAACTCGACTTTGATCAAGTCTCCTTCTAATGATATTGATGAATTAGTAAAACAGTATAACACTACTTTTTCATCTCTACTTGATAAGCATGCACCTCTAACTACCAAGAAACGTAAGAAATCTAACCCTTCGTACACCTCTGATCTGAGAAAGCTAAAGGCTGTATGCTGTAGAGCTGAAAGAAAATGGCGTCATACCCATTCAGATTTTTGGAAAACTGTTTCTGATTTGCAACACATGATTTATCGTACTGCTACTGCTAATGCTAAGAAAGAGTACTGCTCCTATTTGGTCAGTAAGGCTGTGAATCTCAAGAGTTTATAGAAAACTATTAATGATCTTTTACATACATGTAGATCTATTTCTCCTTCTCTTCCTTCTACTCCTGTTGAGTCACTTCCTGAAAAATTTTCCAATTACTTTAGTGATAATATAACCAATCTTAGAGCATCTATCTCTCCAGCGCCTAACTCTACTCCTCATACTCCAGTAGAGACTCATTCCAAGGATGAGCTTTCTAATTTCACTCCAGTTACAATTGAAAAGATAACTAAATTAGTTTTAGACTCTCCAGCCAAACATTGTGACTTGGACCCTATCCCAACCTCTCTTTTAAAGAAGTGTATTCACATACGTGCTCCTGTATTAACATTGATTGTTAATCTCTCTCTCTCTCTCTCTCCTCTCTCTCTCTCTCTCTCTCGCTCCCTCTCTACTGTAATATTTTCTTGCGCTTTTAAGCTTGCAGTTATTACTGCATCACTTAAAAAGCCCAAACTGGATAAGAAATCATTGTCGAATTACCGGCCTATATATAATCTGTCATACAAAACTTCTCCTCATAGTGCACTGCCTACTGGCAGGTCCATGGTACATAACGTCTCCACTCTTCTCTGTCTTCCGCCAGTAGTTAGATACTTGATGCCTTCTCTTTAAATTGACCTTTGACCCCTAAGTGCATTATTAATCAAGCGCTGACCTAGTTAATCCGCCTACATACATGCTTGCCCGTACTAATTAGCCCGAAGTATTAGTGGATGTATGCGTCACGTGTGTGCACTTATGTATTACTAGTTAGCCCAAGTAGAGCGATTGATCTCGTTCAGTACTAACTAGCCCAATGTGAACACTTATGTGGGTGTTACTAATTAGCCCCGTAGAGCAATTGTAGGTCAAACCAATTTTTGTCAAACTAAATGAATCGTTGTTACAGGGTGTTCTCACCAGATGATTCACTCTAAATATAATAAATAATTTATTTCATCCAGACTAATTATTGCAAAGTGGAGCATCTCGTTAATTACGTCGCGTAGGCAAACATGCGCGAAAAAAGTGTGGTGCCTCTTAAATTTAAAATTTTCTAATGTATCTGCTCCATCTTATATTTTCATCATTAAATGTAAAACAAGCTATGAAATTCGCAAAACAGCGTATCGCAAAGATGTCAATTTCGTCGATTGTAGGCTTCATCATCGCGTTGTCGGCAGCGTCGAGCGGCGGTTTCGGGCAGCTACGTCGGGGCAGCGAGGGAATTCGGAGGCGTTCGCATACGAGATAAAATAAAATTTTAATTACGCAAAGGATGAATTTAATTAATAGCACGGTCTACTTCATTGCAAAGTAAATAACCGCTTGTGAAATACTCTTTTGACTTGTGAAATTTGCACACTCTGATACCTTATAGTTGTTTTAGAAGCTCATCTCTAACATACATGTACATGCAATCTTTTTATACAGAAAGTACAATTGTGTAATATTTATCTGCGGCAGATTTATACAGTTTTATATCTTTAACATGGCAGCTTCATAACTGATAAAATGTTGAATAATTAAAAAACCAGATATTACTAACTAGCTCGAATAACAGTAGAGAAATTATCCTTACTATGTACGTCCTCAATTGTACTTATATGATTAGAGTACTAACTAATGTAGGTTTAATGGGCTGTCAAGGTCGAGAACTACCAGCGGTAAGGTACATCATATAGCCTAATTGTTTCTAGGCGTGCTTTGTCGTCAACTTGTTCAAAGTACATCACGTGAATACTAAGGCCACACAAACAAGTTCTTGCAGCACTCTAGACACCATCTGCAGCGGATCGGCTCCTCGAAAATGATTCGAGGTGGTATCATAATTGTGGTGCTGTTGTGGTTCTTAATTCACACTCTCAAAGTGCTAGCAATTCCTTCATTATCTTGTAACATCGCAAGTCTGACGCGTAAAACATTCAAACAGCAATATGCGTATAGCCATATAGCTTCAGCGAAATATTAAAATTCTGTAACTTATTTGCTCAAATTTTTATAAAGTATACAGTATGAGTTAACATTCCACAAAACATTCGCTCGTGCTAAAGTTTCTCAGAGTAAATTCTACATCTATATTTTCAAACACATTGACAAATTAAAGTTCTTATCATTAACTCTGTCTCCTATTGTACATCGTGAAATCTTAATTCTTAATTCATTGATGTCATCATTTAATTGATCAGTTTTGATGATATAGATCTTAGCGTCTTTACAAAGTCATAATTTAAACAAATAAATTCTCTCGCAATATTCCACTTTAAGAATAAGCTCTAAGTAACAAATTTGCAGTCTGTTTTCGCACTCTAGGAAACGGTAAAATAATTATAGCGTTCCGTACTTTAAATTAGTTTTTCCTCTCGTCATACATCTGGTTTACTATTGTTATATTCTTGCATTAGTTGTCTCACGTGCAGTTAACGACCGTGCTATTCTTCAGCTCTCATCGCAAAATACACACACATAGACACACACAGAAATTAATGATCAGTAGTCTCAATGTGTCATTTGTAAATAGAAATAGTGGCAGATTTATTCAGTGTTATCTCTTTAACACGGCATCTTTATAACTGCTAAAAGTTTAATAATTTACAAGCATCTTCAAGAAGTTCTGTTAGCTATGTAATATGACGCAGGGCTGAGCCGACGTTCTGAAAACTCGAATCCTTACAACAACATGTCGCATTCAGACGCAATTATCGTAGTAGCACCCAGTAACTTTGACTAAGCCTCAATTTACTATTAAAATACTTTTATTACAATTTTCCCTCTGAGTGTTGTTTTATCATGTTTCAAAGTAGATACTACTACATAATCTGCTGGCTCAATCTATAAGGAGCACTGCATCGATCGAGACATTAGACACTTTGCGAACATCATTTCTTGATCTCATATAACTTTGGAAAAATATATCATTCTTTTTAATGTCAACTTAATCTATGCAGAAGTAGGGTTATGTTTAAACATCGTAAAACATCTATCAAATAAACTCTCTTTCAGAAATAAAATTGAAGATCCTTAAAGCAAATATAAAGTCTGCAATTAAATAGAATTCCTCATGGTACTGATGAAATATCAATTAGCAACAGTGAACTATCCATATATTAATATACTTAATAGACTTTTTTTTATAAGAGGTGATTGTTTTGCTGAAGGTAACAGCAATTTAATACATTCTAATGTGTAATATATCCTCTCCAGATATTCAATCGAGATATATATTAAATGTAAATTAAGACATTTGTGCATCATCATCATTTGGTAAGTAAATATACTTTTCTGTCATTTTAAACATACCATTCTGTTATTAAATGAAGAACTACATAATAAATATATATGAATATGTTGTACAATGCCAGCTGATAATATAAGCACAAACTCCTCCCCACTCTCCCACCACTAGGCTTTATTCATTATGTGAGTAGATCTACCACTTCATTTGATACAAGTACCATAACTAAAAGCTTCAGTGGCTGTTACAAATTATCATTAATAACATAATAAAGCAGACCTACTTTGTAATCAGTGATGAAGAATTATAACTAAAGCAGTTATCTCTATCTTTTTAAATTAGCTCTGAAATTATTATCTTAACAAATAAGAATAATAAGAAAATAGATGATTAAGTTTGCTTAAATATAAATCTGACCATAACATGTATGCGATTTAGATTTAACTTCATTGGGATTTTTAAACTTTTAAACTGTACTCCCATCGATCTCAACATTTTACTAAGTAGAGCACATCACCATCTCTCAGTACCCATAGATCTGAGTCACTGGCTGACTCAAAATTTTCAATCTCAGTCATATCTTCCTTCACAGGTACATGATCTGCTTCAGAGGTTGAGAACTCAGAGGCTGAGAATTCTTGTAGAGAATGTTTGAACGTTGGTCATATTCATCGGGCATCCACCAGTCCCACTAGTAGGAAAATGGATCCTCTTTGCTATTTCTTGCGTTTTTCTCCGTTTTAATAGCATATATCGACTGAGATCGATGCAGCGAAAAGTCAGGAATCTCCCTTCGATGCTGCGCCGGTAACGATTTTGAGCGGCGTGGTCGCGCAGAGCCTGATGCTAAAGAGGTTATTGTAACCGCTTGTCTGTATGGTACACACACACAGAGACTGTTATCAGGGTCACATATTAGTCAAAATTCAGTAGGTTCATACAATTTACTAAACACATCAGTAAAGCATCAGCCGTAAAAAATCTATTAAAACGCATTAATACTGAGATCATTTATCCGGAACTCAAACAGCGATTTTAATGTAGCCTAATAAAGTTGCAAAATGCTATTTAATTGATCTATTTGAAGTAAAAACTCGATCAATTTATACATGATATTGGGTCATGTGTATAAACTGAATAAATTTTCATTATATATCCGAATGCACTGTATATGATTTGAGGAAGACAATGGCAAACTATCATAGAAGTTCAATCTTATTTACTCTCTTTCAACGAAAACTTTTAAAGTGGCAAAAATATTTCATAGATAGAGCAGGCTTTAAAAAAGTAATATCGTATTGGGCATGGAAAGAATCAAGAAAGATTGCTCAAGTGATAGATTATAGCTGATCATCATTTTATTGTAATTACTAAAATTAATTTGTGACTATCATTAGCTACAAGTATCTACAAAATGAATATTACCTTTGAAAGAAAATCATACAATTGGTGTATAAAAGTGAAATAAATATAATGAATGATACAATGAAAGTAAAAGAAGTCCAACACTATTCAATCGATCCCTAGTGAAAGCATGCATATTTATGCGCAATTTTATATTCTGTTGTTATAATAACTCGTCATAGAGATACTTAGTCATATACGTGTATATATGCATCTATGTATCTCTGTATACATGTACATATGTATCTCTGCTAGCAGACAAGACTATTGTATGAAAGAAAATAGGCTATATAGAAATATAAGTAGGTCGCTACTCACATTTTGTATCCAGATTGTTTTATTGATTATATCTTATACTAGAAATGAGCATATAAATTTTTCAGGATCTAAAAGCAATAAAAACAATTTCAATTGTAGTATCATTATAATACTCAGCAAGCTCACTATAGCTGAATATATTGACGTAGATTTTCTTATTTTTCATGATCCCTGCAAACTAGTTTTCTAGTTAAAGTCAGCAATGTCTTAATAGCGTAGGGGTAACGTCATGAAGTTTTAATTGGCAGATCCTGAGGTGAATTGAACCCTTGTGGGTTCGAATCCCAGCCGCGCTGATCTGAGAGTAAAGTCTCGGACATTCACTGGACTGGTTGCATGGAAAATGGAATAACTTGCCTAACGGTTTAAACATGTGGTAATATAAAGTGATAGATATCAACATGGTTGATCATTTCACTATAATGCGTGTTTTACTTTAGCACTGCTTCATATATAATTAATTTGCTTTTCAAGTAGGCTGAAAAGATGCACAGAATGTAGTCGCTGGTTCGAATCTTTGCCATCTCGCTCTATTGCAACAGGCTTTAACTTATGTCTAGAAGAAGATCATACGTTACAGTCTATCCGAATATTTTAAAAATTGTAATCCGCCTCTAAGCAAACGATAGTGTCAAATATATAGACTTGGTTAATTTTAAAATTTAGCTACGCCTCCATATTTTAATGAGTAAAAACTTATTTAAGCTAAGTACATAAATTATGTAAAACAGCTAACATTAATTGAAATCTATAAATTTGTTTAAAATATATCTGTTAGTTAGATATCTTGCTAATGGTATAAAACTGCTCCTATCTATTTAGAGCATATCGTTGATGTCTACAAACTACTAAGTCTAGTAAAATTGACATAATTTCGAGTCTCTAAACTCCTCGCTTTAAAATACTTCCGAGCAATGCAATAATGCGAGCTTTGCATTACACGTTTGCTCACCAAGGTCTTACTCTTAACTGATTCTTCAATGTAGGCCTATATTTGTTGACTATAGAATCACATGACATAGGTCTAGTCTATTATCTTAATTGAATTTTTTCACACCTTATGCTTTTCACTATGTCGCTAACTGGAACCTAAGATCCCCTGACATACGCAATGCAAAATCTATACTGAGTTTTCTAAGCGGTATAAAGTCTACCTTTAGGGTAGACTTTATACCGCTTAGAAAACTTTTGATGAATGCTTTTGCTAATTTGTATGAAGGAAGTTTTGTAAATTTGTAAATTTGTTTCAATGAAGTTATGTAAGTTTCACAGTGTTTTAATTTTTATATATATTTTATTAGTCATTTAGCTCTACTTATACATGTAGATTATAATTTCAACTTTATATGTATTATCAACTTTATATGTATTAACGAGAAACCACTTCAGAAACCATATTATTCCCAAGATATAGGCCACACTGATCGCTGGATAATCATTTGTGTAAGCGCCACGATATAGCGTCTCTCTGGTAATTAACTTATAATTATTTATAAATCTTTAGGATAAATATTTCCTCATGTGATGCTAACTATAATCATTATATATTCCTCCAACATGATTAAATGATTGTTGCAAAGGTTGTATCACACTGTAATATCGCCTATAGAGGGAGAATGGAAGGAAATAGTGGCAGAGATTATGAATGTTAGATGGTTTAAAGATCCTCTAATATGAGTACATGGAAAGGAAAGCGGAAGACAGAAAAAGAGTGGAAGCATTATATACCATGAATCTGTCAGTAGGTAGAGCACTAAGAAAGAGAGAGAGAGGTATTTAGAATGAATGATGTCAAATGCTTATCATCTTTTAAAGTATACAAATAGCTGCAAAGATAGAGAATACGTAATTCATTATTCCATAATGGGAGCAACGATTAAAAAACTAAAAACTTTAAATGCCGAAGTATAAAATCACAATCTTCAAATCTTTGCATTATTAGTGAGAGTAAGGTCTATTTAACACAAGTCCCGTTATATCCATACAGCATTGTAATAATTAGTTAGCTCGCTCCGCGCAAAAGCAAGTACAGATGCTGTAAGCCAGGTTATTAAGGTCTACAATTTCCCTTAGACTCTTAGCTATTATATTGGGTTACACGCCTAATAACTTACAATAATATCATTATTACACGCCTACTTCTTTTCAAATTACAAGTAGAGTTAAACATTAATTGAAAATATATCCGAAGGCTTAAGTCATGTGATAGTAGATGTGACAGAGTTGGTTTAAAGTTAATTAAACCTCAGGGATCGTCCTTGGATTGCTGAATGCTTCTGGGAGATAGTGGACGTATCCTATGTTTAATGACTGCTTTCCTGAGTCCTTCGTTATTGTTTTCTAATCTTCGCTACTCGCTTGCGTTTGTGAGAGGTTATTTATAATTGATCGCAGCTAATATTAATATCTAATGTCTAACTTAATTATCACAGCACACTCCGTTGATAATGACATGCCCAATGCTTTATTTAATTCTTGGACAACTTGTACGAACTGGTTATCATAAGTAAATAATCAGAGCGGGCGATATATGTATCTTTAAATGTCAATGTAAAATAAACAAGAAAATCAACGACACAAATGTATAGTTAATAATTACGGTATACGGTGCTACATAATAAATCAAACGACTTTGTATTATCAAGTCCCTTCCCTAAGTAGTTAACTGAATAAAGAAGAATAACTATGCCTGAGAGACTGGTCCGTGGCGGTCTCCGATAGCTCGAATCCTGATTCCTACTAGTTGACCGTTTGCGAGCTCAGATCGAGTCCCGTGAGCTCATAACTCCAGACTAAACTAAACTCCACTTAAAACCCGAATGTCAATTGTTCTACCCCTAAGCCTTATATACTACTCTATTCAAGACTCATAATCGGCCTTCATAAATAGTAAAATACACTTCTAAGCTTAATAGGACTGATATATTAAATATTACCTTGAACGAGAATTACAAGATTACACTCAACATATCAGACCTTGTGAGGGACTCGAGCCAAAACGACCTTGAAGTGAAATAATCATTAGTCAATAAAACCTTGAAGTAAGATAATCATTTAGTCAATAAGACCTTGAAGTGAAACCTTCTAGCCTTACAAACAGATTATAACCGAATTGACCTCGACTAGCATATCAATGTTTTAGCCTTGCTTATAGATTAAAACTGAGTTGACCTTGATGAGCAATAAAACCTTGCTATAGAGTTCGTAAACAATTTGGTTTGGCCTTGAAAGTGATGTTCACACTTGTAAAACCAAGACCCTAGACTTGATCATTACAGTAGAGATAAATTATTGTATAGTCCTACTAAGGGAGCTTTTAAATTTTGTAAAATAATCAAGCAATAAATATAGCAACTCATTGTAGACACTTATTCAAAGTTTCGAGTCTGAATGTAGTAGATCAAGAACCAGAAATTTGGACTTTGGAAAATAGATATATCGAAAAAACCTTACTTCTCATTTGACTTGCGCATTTTTGCTAGGTGTAACTTGTTTTAGTTACTTGCAGCTGTACCCATGTCAATTGTAAATTTACAATTACTGTGTTGGTAAACATCGCGTGACTTATATCAATCAATCAACACAGCATTATTACACGCCTTCTTATTGTATTGCGCTACCTAACGGCTGGTCCACGACGTATAACTCTTCCAACCAATTCTATCCTTAACCTTTCTCGTCGTCTCTAAATATGAATTTCTCATCAAAGATTAGACCACACTAAGGTTTAGTTACTAGTTTTCAAGTGAGTTTTTACATGAAACTAGTATACCCTATGTCTAAAAATGCTATAAAGCCGAAATTAACATCAGTTTCATCTCTCCTAAGCGATATTAGTGAAAGGAGGCGTCTGATTTCACATCCTGTTTGCTTTCCATTGAACTTGTTCATGCGCCTCTTAGTATGCATGTAGTTTACGATTAATTGAGGCCAAGAGAGAAAAAATAGACATTAGTTCAAATATGGCTAGCCCTAACATATTAATAAAATTCAGAGCGCTTTATATTTTTCGAACGAGAGATAGAGAGAGAGAGAGAGAGAGAGAGAGAGAGATGATAGGATATTGATAAGGGTTAGAATAGTGATTGTTTACCAACTTCAATTTTATTTCTCAACAATTTTGTCAGTTGACTGAACACATAAAAAATGTGTACAATAGAATTCGAAATACAATTTATCTACAATTGCTCGCTCTAAAGCGAATTGGTTAAAATAAATTACACGAGAAGTCCATGGACTAGGACTCACATATCTGAAGGTTAAATGCGTTTTACTTCAAACTATTGTACTTCAGGCCTCGGCTTAATATTTTTGTACACAGTCTCAGAGTCACTCTAGTAAGTGTCTGACTCAAGGTATATAATCATACTTGATGTGTGCTTTCACGCGCTGTAAAGATAGATAGATTTCCTTTGCAAAAGACGACAACTGTAAATTAATAGAAACTACAGTTCAAACATAATATCTCTCAAAGAGGGAGTGGGCGTAAAAGTATATAAAAAATTCATAGGGAGTTGGTTTAGTTAACAAATGGCTATACAACTATAGAGGTTATAATTATAAATTTAATAAATCCATAAGTATATTAGACAATACTGATAACCGTATTCAACAGAGTATCATTAATACGTTGAGATGGACTATCAAGCGAGGCTGCCTATGTATATATATTTTTTCACATTTGTATGGTAAATATAACAAATTTATATAATATTGATCTATGAGAAAAATGCATATACACTGTAAGTAAATCATCTTTTATTACTGAACTCCCCTGTGTCCTGTTTGGGTAAATGCAGAATAAACCACCCGTAAACTGCACGTGTCGTTAAAAGCGACTGTGAAAGGCAAAGGTGACTGTAGAAAGCAATGGAATATTGTTAAGCTGGTGGTTAAATTAAAACGTGGCTAACGCATAGCCGTTACTGAAGAGATTAACTTATAGGAGTTCTCTGAGCAGTGTGAAAGCAGCATGTGAGTAAGAATTTGTGTGCCTTGGACCTGCCAATTGACGGAGAGAGGCTGGTGAACTATATATTTGCGCTAGTTAAGTACTTTAATGATGTTTAATGAAAATAGAATATTTCTGTCATTTGATAAAAATAATATTCTATATTGGCTTTTTTTGCCATTTCATTTACTGTATAAATATCATAGGTTCCTAATAATTATAATAATAATTAGTAATAGTAATACATTCCTGCTTAATTTAATAATTAATGGTAAGTTAACTGCTAAGCAGAATTTGAACTCTACAGAGTACACTGATTATTTAGACATTAAAGGTAAATTTGCAATACATAGCAATGACTCCTTATGGAGTATGCGTTAAAAATTTTAGCGCTAATTTTAAAATGCTCTATTTTAACCATTGTACAGTTTTTGAAAAAATATTGAAATTGCTAAATGTTTATATGCAGATTTTTTATATATATGATGTTGTGACAAGTGTTGCAATGTAATTATATCTGTGTGTGTGTTTTCTACCAAGAAATGGTGAATTAAAGATTATATACACGTATATAATATCTGAGGATTAGTCAAACCAGAATAGCCTACATTTATTTCTAGCCTTATTTGCTCGTGTACAATGTTTCTTCAGTCTGTAACATTTATATCTTTAGCATCATATGACAGATAACTTAGAAATGATTTACATGTTTTAAACCTTTTATAGAGAAATCGAGACAAGAGGATGCTAATTCTACACCAGCTAATTATAAGTAACCGATTTTCAAAGGTTAATAAAGAAACACATAAGCCAAATAATATTATGCAATTATATATCTAATAAATTTTTGAAGTGCTATATGTTCGCAAAATATTATAAGCTATATGTAAATTACCTAATTAAATCACACCCCCACCAACATCCTCTTTAAGCTGCAGCGTTTTTCATAATATCCCTACCGTTAAGCCCTACCACCCCTGAG
This sequence comes from Enchytraeus crypticus, assembly GCA_905160935.1. NCBI lineage: Eukaryota > Metazoa > Annelida > Clitellata > Enchytraeida > Enchytraeidae > Enchytraeus > Enchytraeus crypticus. The sequence continues at coordinate 186,460 of CAJHZI010000722.1, read as the reverse complement.
CTAGGCAATAAGACGCATGGGTCTATTGAGGAATGAAGGTAGCTGAGGATGAATGACTTTGTGAGCTTATTGAAACAGTTGATTGTCTGAAAAATAAATTGTGGATAAAAATATCGCGCCTTCTACATCATGAACAGAATCACCATGAACTATTTTCCCCCAGGATTAAATCGTAATTGTTCCATCTATCTGAGGAAGGCAACGGGAAACCACCTCAGAAACCATACTTTTCCCAAGCTATAGGTTGCATAAGGTATGGATAATGCATAGACTTTGTGAAGGGATTAACTTGTTGATCTGAGGAGTGCTCTTATGGATAGAGAAAACACTTTGAGTATGAATATGTACCTTGAACCTGCCGTTTGGCTGTGCACAGAAGAGAGATATATATTTACTTTTTATAACTGATATTCCATATTTTTTTTAAACAATAAAACCGTAAGGAGTTGATCGATGAAATTTACAGTAGCTGATCAGCAGCCAATTCTGCCATTTTTTAATGGAATGCAGCGTAGCTGAGCTTAAATTTTTTCACACAATCTCCTCAATACAGAGAAAGAGAGAGAGAGAGAGAGAGAGAGAGAGAGAGAAGTAGATAGATAGATAGATAGATAGATAGATAGATAGATAGATAGATATATAGACAGACAGACAGACAGACAGACAGATAGATAGATAGATAGGGATTTATTCGCTTTATGAATGTTCACTTAATGTTCACTTAATTCCATCACCTCATGATTTCAATATGCTTCATTCCCATTCCGCTTAGGAAATGTATTTGTAATATTATATATATATATATATATATATATATATATATATATATATATATATATATATATATATATATTAGGCAGATAGGGAGAACGAAGCAGCTATGAAATGAAATATATTTGTCACAACTATGCGGTTATGACTATAGAAATAACAACACCACTTAGGATCATGTGAGGGAAAGTTCACTTTATTAAACTATAGCGGAGTGTTTATGTCAACTAGAAAACTATGAGGACGCGTTTCTATTAAAATTACGAGGGCGTGCTTTTTAACAACTTGAGAATTAAGAGGGTGTGTTTTTTACCAAGTTTAAAATTACGAGGATGTGTGTGTTTTTTAACATCTTGAGAATTAATAGGATGTGGTTTACCAAGTTTAAAATTATGAGGAAGTTTTTTGAAATAGTTTTATAAATTATTTAATATATTTAGAATTATTCATCGTGCTTTGTATTTTTTGAGCGCCCCACCACTCTTAATCAGAATGAATCATTTAGTTGATGACAAAAAAATTGATGAACATTAAGTTTATGCGCTATAGTCATATGATCTACTGAGTGCTCTGATTGTTCGGACTTCGGACTGGCCTTCTGCTGCGGCTTGGGTTTGGAATGGTTTGACATCCAACAGTCATGATGACTATTGGATATCTATTGGATGACTATGAATAGGTATGATGACTACCAAGAGACATGAGTGCAATTATTTAACTTTCCGTCGTGGTGTGAAAACAATATTGTGGTCGCGTAGTTTTTCTACATGAAAGTACTATACACGTACTGTATATATGTTTATTATAAGTATTTTATATATGAAGACTGGAACGAGTGTTGTTGGATAGCGTAAAGTTCTGCTCATATTTAAAAAAATTTACTACTATAGATATTAATTTAAATGTCATTGCAATTTAGCTCATGATTACTGTTGAACTATTCCTGTAAAGTAGTCTCGAAGACCGAGTTCGACCAGGTGCCGTGTTAAAGAGATAACACTGAATAAATCTGCCACTATTTTTATTTACAAATGACACATTGAGACTACTGATCATTAATTTCTGTGTGTGTCTGTGTGTGTGTATTTTGCGATGAGAGCTGAAGAATAGCACGGTCGTTAACTGCACGTGAGACAACTAATGCAAGAATATAACAATAGTAAACCAGATGTATGACGAGAGGAAAAACTAATTTAAAGTACGGAACGCTATAATTATTTTACCGTTTCCTAGAGTGCGAAAACAGACTGCAAATTTGTTACTTAGAGCTTATTCTTAAAGTGGAATATTGCGAGAGAATTTATTTGTTTAAATTATGACTTTGTAAAGACGCTAAGATCTATATCATCAAAACTGATCAATTAAATGATGACATCAATGAATTAAGAATTAAGATTTCACGATGTACAATAGGAGACAGAGTTAATGATAAGAACTTTAATTTGTCAATGTGTTTGAAAATATAGATGTAGAATTTACTCTGAGAAACTTTAGCACGAGCGAATGTTTTGTGGAATGTTAACTCATACTGTATACTTTATAAAAATTTGAGCAAATAAGTTACAGAATTTTAATATTTCGCTGAAGCTATATGGCTATACGCATATTGCTGTTTGAATGTTTTACGCGTCAGACTTGCGATGTTACAAGATAATGAAGGAATTGCTAGCACTTTGAGAGTGTGAATTAAGAACCACAACAGCACCACAATTATGATACCACCTCGAATCATTTTCGAGGAGCCGATCCGCTGCAGATGGTGTCTAGAGTGCTGCAAGAACTTGTTTGTGTGGCCTTAGTATTCACGTGATGTACTTTGAACAAGTTGACGACAAAGCACGCCTAGAAACAATTAGGCTATATGATGTACCTTACCGCTGGTAGTTCTCGACCTTGACAGCCCATTAAACCTACATTAGTTAGTACTCTAATCATATAAGTACAATTGAGGACGTACATAGTAAGGTTAATTTCTCTACTGTTATTCGAGCTAGTTAGTAATATCTGGTTTTTTAATTATTCAACATTTTATCAGTTATGAAGCTGCCATGTTAAAGATATAAAACTGTATAAATCTGCCGCAGATAAATATTACACAATTGTACTTTCTGTATAAAAAGATTGCATGTACATGTATGTTAGAGATGAGCTTCTAAAACAACTATAAGGTATCAGAGTGTGCAAATTTCACAAGTCAAAAGAGTATTTCACAAGCGGTTATTTACTTTGCAATGAAGTAGACCGTGCTATTAATTAAATTCATCCTTTGCGTAATTAAAATTTTATTTTATCTCGTATGCGAACGCCTCCGAATTCCCTCGCTGCCCCGACGTAGCTGCCCGAAACCGCCGCTCGACGCTGCCGACAACGCGATGATGAAGCCTACAATCGACGAAATTGACATCTTTGCGATACGCTGTTTTGCGAATTTCATAGCTTGTTTTACATTTAATGATGAAAATATAAGATGGAGCAGATACATTAGAAAATTTTAAATTTAAGAGGCACCACACTTTTTTCGCGCATGTTTGCCTACGCGACGTAATTAACGAGATGCTCCACTTTGCAATAATTAGTCTGGATGAAATAAATTATTTATTATATTTAGAGTGAATCATCTGGTGAGAACACCCTGTAACAACGATTCATTTAGTTTGACAAAAATTGGTTTGACCTACAATTGCTCTACGGGGCTAATTAGTAACACCCACATAAGTGTTCACATTGGGCTAGTTAGTACTGAACGAGATCAATCGCTCTACTTGGGCTAACTAGTAATACATAAGTGCACACACGTGACGCATACATCCACTAATACTTCGGGCTAATTAGTACGGGCAAGCATGTATGTAGGCGGATTAACTAGGTCAGCGCTTGATTAATAATGCACTTAGGGGTCAAAGGTCAATTTAAAGAGAAGGCATCAAGTATCTAACTACTTCCGCCTTCCTCTTCATTCCCACATATGAGTGGGTCTTTAAATCATCTAACATACCTATTCTCGGCCTGCCCCTGCCTGCTTTTCTTTCCATTCTACCTTCTATGACTTTTTTAATAGACCCTCGCCCCTTAGAATGTGTCCTATCCATCTCTTCTTCCTATTTCTTAATACATTTATCAACTGTCTATCTGTGCCAACTCTCTCCAGGACTTCCTCATTTGTAACCTTTTGGGTTCAGCTAATCCTCTCCATTCTTCCAAATCCACATTTCCAATGCCTCCAGTTTCCTAATATCTTCCTTTTTTAAGATCCATGTTTCACATCCATACAATAGCCTGGTCCAAACCAAAGTTTTCACTATCTTTATCTTTGTGTCTTTCTTGAGACTTTTTGTTACTAGTTCTTTTCTACTACCAAAGGCCGCTTTACTTCTGCAATCCTACTGCATATTTCAGTCTCACATTTCCCGTCATCGGTTATAGTATGACCCAAATATTTGAAAACTCCTTACCTGTTCCAATCTCTTACCATTTATTGTGATATTAACTTCACATTTATTATTGGACACTATCATAACCTTGGTCTTTTTTATATTAATCTTCATGCCATATCTCAAAGCCGTATCATTCAGTCTATCCATTATCTTCTGCAATCCAATCTCACTGCCCACTATCATTCCTTGGTCATCTGCAAATGGTACATCTTGAAACAATTTTCCTCCTATTTTTTATTCCTTCTTCCATGTTTTCCTCCAACATTGGCTCAGCGTTAATGAAACACAGCAGCAGCGAAATGCTACAACCTTGTCTTACTCCACGTCCTATTTCACCTACAGCTGAGTATTCTTGCTGGATTTTGATTACTGCTCCTTTATTCATGTTCAAGTTTAAAATTAGTCTTCAATCTCTCCAGTCAATTCCTATTATTTTCAAGATATTCATTATCGTTATCCAATCAATCCTGTCAAAAGCCTTCTCAAAGTCCACAAAGCATACAAAAACGTCATTTCTATATTCTAAGCTTCTTTCGCAAACAACCCGCATTACCCCTATTGCGACGCATCCTTTCCTAAATCAAATTGTGTCTTGCTCAGTATCATATCTGCTTTCGACTATAGGATTCTATAATTCTATTAATTAAGCTTTTTATATAAATTATCTACTTTTAATGAACTACAAGGAAATAAACAGAAGAATAGCCATGGCCAAGGAGGCATATAACAGAATGTCAAAGATTCTCAGAAGCCATAAATTATCAATTGATAGCAAAAAAAGACTTCTTCAATGCTATATTCAACCAATATTGTTATATGTAAGTGAAGTTTGGACAATCTCTTCTGTAATGGAATCGAAACTTGAGGCAACAGAGATGTGGTTCTATAGAAGAATGCTACGTATATCTTATAAAGACCACGTTAAAATGAAGATGTTTTACAAAGAATGTCAACTTGTCGGACACTTATGCGGAACAAAATAGTTGAAAATACCGTAGTGACAGGAAAAATAGAAGGAAAAAGATGCAAGGGTCGATAACGAATGACGTTTATTAAGAGTCTTAGCAAATGGATGCAGTTAACTGAAACAGAGATGATCAGAGCAACAATGAACAGAGATATATGGAGGAATATGACCATGACCGCCCAGGCTTGGAACAGGCACGGCACTTAGAGAAGAAGATGAATGAACTACATCCAGAATATGTAAGCGCTTCTATGGTCTGTATCTTCCGTTCACACAAACGTTTCCATCTTCCGCTTTTCTATTTGCTTTATCTGCGTTTTTAATGTTTGATGTGATGAATGAATAAATAAAAAAATAAATAAGCTAAATTCCTCTATAAGCTTCAAAAATGTCATAAAATATTTTTTTTTTTTTTTTTGTTTTTTAAACTCCAGTCTGTATATGCCTATGACTATTTACTAAGTGAACTATAACAATTAGATATACTAATATTCCTTAAAATTTGAAAAATAGCGGCTGTGTAAATAATTCCACAAAATTATAATATAGAAATTGGCTATTCATGAAAATACGGTTTAGACGCGCACTCCGTTCGTGTGGGAGAGATTTCTTAGAAATATTGGTTCTCTAAAGCATATTCAAAGGTAGCCATCATCCTCCACCAAACATTTCTGCATCCACGCTTGTCCATGGGTGGGGGGTGGCTTTTACATTGGATACAGTTAAAGAAAAACTGAAAATTTCAGTCAGCATCAGGTTCACACTCTCGCACTTTGCGAACCCTCTTCCATTCTCCAGTGGAATAATTCATTTGGAAGTAAGTCTCTACAGTCATCGGTCGAAATGTTCCGTCCACTTGCTGTACACTTTCAGCAACCTCACTCAGTCGAATGTTTACAATATCTCCTTGATTAGGCACCGGATTTTCTGAAATATTACATCAAGAAGCATTTTAATAAAAGAATAACACTTAAGTTCAAGTTAACATCAAGTTAACATAACATACTGGGTCAGAAAGAATAATTGATTGTTTAAGACCCACACTAAATAAAAATAAAAAAGGTAACTACACAGCTTACACATCATTTGAATATATAGCAAAACCAGGCCTACACACTTTCAAACTACACAGATATCCAAGTCAGTTTCCTACAACCGTCTCTTTTAAAGCAAATAAGATAATAGCTATAGCGATAGCTATAGCGATAACTTTTGCTATTTTCGAATTATCTGTGAATTTACTAAATTCTGATACTTGGTCTATGTTGTTTATAAACTTTATATATATTAAAAAAAGTAGAGGATCCCTGTGGAACACCACTTTTCATCGGTGTCCATTTAAAAAATTCCCCATCAACACATATCCTTTGCCGTCAATCTTTTAACCAATGACCTCTATCCACCCAAGAATAATACCCTGCATACCTCGTGCCACAAACTTCGCATGGATCTGTTTTGCGGTACTTTATCGATTGCATTTGCAAAATCTCTCTCTCTCTCTCTCTACATATATATATATATATATATATATATATATATATATATATATATATATATATATATATAAATCTGTAAAATTACCTTTATCTAGTTCTAGAATAAACGGAAAGAGTATCTAATGATAATGTCAATCTAATCGAATGGGATACAGCAGTCGATAACATCTTTGCTAGTGCTGTCATACCTGTTAACGATGACTCCGCTACTAGTAAGGAAATGCAACATTCCATGAATTAAAGATGGCGGTAAATGGATTTCATAATCTTAGAGAAAAGTTAAGCTTAACGACGTTTAGTATGCATGGTTTCAATCAGGGAAATAACCATTCGATGACCATAACGGGCTAGCACCGTTTCAGAGTTATTAATGAATCTTTGCTGGGGGGGCGCCTAAATGCGATTATCTCTGGAACCGCCCTATCCCAAAACGAATTTTCAACGGCACATTTCAGCCCAAAACCAGCCCGAAACTAGCCCAAAACGAAGGTATAAGTTTTACTGAAATCGGAGATGGTGGGGGGGGGGGGGGGCTAAGTTAATGCTAGCCCACTCCAAATAATCTTGAATGACTCCGAAACGGTGCTAGCCCAAAACGAAATTTCAACGGCCCATTTCAGCCCAAAACGATGGTATAAGTTTCATTGAAATCGGAGACGGTGGGGGGCTAAGTTAATGCTAGCCCATACCAAATAATCATGAATAACTCCGAAACGGTGCTAGCCCAAAACGAAATTTCAACGGCCCATTTCAGCCCAAAACGAGCCCAAAATGAAGGTATAAGTTTTATTGAAATCGGAGGTGGTGGGGGGGCTAGCATTAACTTAGCCCCCCCACCAAAGAGTCATCAATAACTCTGAAATTAATAACCCCAAAACGAAATTTCACCAGCCCATTTCAACCCAAAACGAGCCCAAAACGCTGATGTGATTTGATTTTTAAAATTTCGTGGTGGTGGGGCTAAGTTAATGCACCCCATAATTAGCAGCTATAGTCTACTTAAGTCTGAAATACAAAAATTTCTATTACATTACTAATTACAGTAAAACCGTTGGTAGCCATACAATTGAACATTATCAAATTAGAAAATGGCCAGACACTGGCAAGTGAAACTCAAAATAAATGTTAAAAAGAAACATCTCTAAATTATTGTTTGCAAATACAAAAAATTACTATAACATTATCATCAACAGTATAAAGTGTATACTGTATTTATGTTCGTATCAGTGCTGGAAAAGTACTTTACTGTTAATCTCAAAATTACATTTTACTTTTTGACATTTTGGCATGTACTTTTACTTTTAGATCTTGAGAAATGAATTGCTTTTACTTTTCAGTTTGGAAAAAAACTTCTACTTTTACTTTTGTGTTCTCTAAAAAAGTACTTTAGTCTAAAACTACTTTTTCATGGTAGCACTGTTATCGGATCAAAAGAGAAGAAATAAACATTATCTAGTCAAGATATTGTTTAGAAGGCTAACTTTAAATTATTTCTAATACATAAAAGTGTCAAAGATGGACAGACCATAATTGAAGCCGAACTTTGACCGGACAAGAATTTTATCGGACGCTAAATTCTTATTGATTGATTGAATGATTTGATCAACTAAGATTAAAGTCACTAGTCTGCAATATAATTACACTGCTACGTCAGATGGTCAGATAGATGCATTCAATCGATTACTATTAATAATAGACCTATGCTGCTTTGCAACTTTCCATAATTCAAGTATGCCATTCTTATTAGAAGCCTGTGCTTTGATCCACTAGATCAAAGGCACGCGTCGAATACAATACAATTGCATTAACACTTAGCTATAACCTGTAGAATCTGTTGAATTCTGTTCATCGGTGTATCTACGTGTATATTGCTTATTTATAGAATTTAAAATTAAAAATTAAATAGGTCCAAAGTAACATTGGAAACTAAATAGGCCCTAAGTAACATTACAATGATATATAAATAACTAAAGTGTAGAATTTGAGGTCTCCGTTTAAGACGTCTAATATACTTGCATTTACTAATTGGGCTTCTTTTATATAGATTAATTCAGCAGTGTGAGCTTCTTAATAGTACATATAATACTGTAAGAGTATCGCGTGTAGACTGTATTGTAATAAAGTATAATTAAATTGCAAAAGGGTCTAGGCTAAATATAATTTGCTTTGCTTTAATATAAATATATTATTGGATTTGGATTTAGACAAATGGTAAACATCATTTACTGAAACTTTTACCTGATGCTATTTTCTTTATTGCTTTATTATATTATTGGATTACCTTAATTGTGCCAACTTGGCGCAAGGTAATCCAATAATATATTAATCAAGAAATGTTGAAATGTCATGCAGTATTACAATATATGTAAATATATATATATATATATATATATATATATATATATATATATATATATATATATATAATATACTGCGATATGACTTGAGATTTTTCCACAAATGTAATTTTAATAAATTAACATACTACTGATGTTAATATTGATCTATGCGTTGTAATATTTTAGAAACAATAGTATACTTCATAATTTGAAAAAAAACTTACTTTTTGATACCAGAAAATAAATACTTTTACTTTTTAATTCATAAAAATAATTACTCTTACTTTTACATTTTGGTTTTAAAAAAAGTTACTTTTACTTTTGGATTCCCAAAAATAAATACTTTTACTGTGACTTTATAGTTTCATAAATTAAAGTACATTTCCAGCACTGGTTCGTATGATCTGTTTCGTGTGTTCATATGTTACCTATCTGCGGTTGTCAGATACTTTTGAAATAGACGAAGATATGATATAGGCCCTATATATAAATATATATATATAAATATATATATATATATATATATATATATATATATATATATATATATATATAGGGCCTATATCATATACGGGGAAATATATATATATATATATATATATATATATATATATATATATATATATATATATATAGGGCCTATATCATACACGGGGAAATATATATATATATATATATATATATTTCCCCGTGTTGTGCTCGGGTGTGGTTGAACCACTGCAGAATTGGGCAACCGCAAAACTATCTGCCGCGTGTACGAAAGAGGCCACTAAAGGCAGGAGCTGAGGATGGCAAGAGGGGACCCACCTCACCATGAAATATTTTCCCCAGGATTAAATGCTAATTAATCCACCTAACTGAGGAAGGCAACGGGAAACCACCTCAGAAGCCATACTTTTCCCAAGCTAAAGGCTACATAAGGTATGGAAAAGGCATAGACTTTGTGAAGGGATTAACTTGTGGATCTAAGGAGTGCTCTTATAGAGCGAGAAAACAGACTTTGAGTATGAATATGTACCTTGAACCCGCCACTTGGCAGTGCACTGAAGAAGAAGATATATATATATATATATATATATATATATATATATATATATATATATATATATATATATATACATTACACAGGGCGAGTAAAAAAATGATTACACCTACAAAAAGTTTGCATATCTCAGGCTACTGTTCATATGTTCAAATCAAATATTTACCAATTAATAAAGGACTTATTTTAGATGGGCTGGCCAATTTTGATCTATTTCAATGTATAAATTGGCCAGTTACACAAGTTTCAGCAGCAACCCCCCATTTTTACCTAAAAATGGCTTTTGCTACCACGGTAAGGGCAGATTGCACTTCATTGACGAGAAGGTAAAGGTGAACTCTCAGTATTACGTCAATACTTTGCTTCCGGAGCTGTGTTTGATGATTGTTATGCTCTTCTATCAAATGGTTTCATCTTTCAAGAATGGTGCTCCGGCTCAAGCATTTCGTCATGCACAGGAATGGATCAGCGAGAGAAAACCGGATTTCATCAATAAGAATGAATGGTCTCCAAACTCTCCCGATCTAAATCCTCTGGATTACTACGTCTGGGGAACCATGCTACATCTCAATCAGAAACACTAGCTGAAGCCTAAAAACAAGACAGAGCCGCAGGAAGTGCTACAATCAATCTGGGAGAGAGCTGGAATCAACAAGGCTAAGGCTGTCCTAGTGTTCCGAAAGTTATTACAGTCCTGCGTAGCAGCGGGAGGAAAGCATATCGAATAGTCAGATATGCTAGCAGATCAGATACAACTGGTTATTTCTGAACCACCACAACGACCCTTTTCAGGACCAAAATAAAAATAAAATAAAATATATATCTACAGTACCTTCAAAAATGGGTGCGGGTTGCTCTGCTGAAACGTGCATAACTGGCCAATCTATTTATCTCTCTCTCTCAGTGCACTACCTACTGGCAGGTCCATGGTATATGACACATTCATTCTTCGATGTCGTCCGCTTTCCACTTCATGTCCACATATGAGCGAATCTTTAAATCATCTAACATTCCTAATCTCGGCCTGCCAATGCCTCTGTTTCTTTCCAATTCTGCCTTGTATGTCCTCTTTCAGTAGATTTTCCCCCTTAGAATGTGTCCTATCCAGCTTTTCTTTCCTTTTCTAAATGCATTTAGCAACTGTCTATCTGTACCAACTCCCTCCAGTACTTCCTCATTTGGGCTCATTTTGAGTCCAACTAATCTTTTCCATTCTTCTCCATATCTGCATTTCCAATGCATCTAGTTTCCTGATATCTTCCTTCCTTAAGGTCCATGTTTCACATCCAAACAATAGCGTGGTCCATACCAAGGTTTTCACTATATTTATCTTTCTGAATTTCTTTAGACTCTTTGTTAAAATTTCATTCCTATCACCGAAGGCCTCTTTTGCTTGTGCAATACTACTGCATATTTCGTCTCTTTATTGGCTATGTATAGTAACAGTATTATAAAAAGTGAAAAGAACCGCGAGTGGGTTCGAAATATTTTAAATTAGACACTATTTTCTATAGATTTGTAACTTTTTTACGACAAGCGGCCGGAAAATTAAATTGAGAGGGTCTAGCCTCAGCTACCCGGGATTTCTCTTTTTACACCGTATATGAGCAATATTACGCATTTAACGAGCGCTATCGTTACATTTTTATGAATGAGGAAAAAACGATAGTATGTTTGTATAAACGAATATATTTACCGGTTCGGAGGAAATTTCAGCGAAGGGAATTAACTACACTAAGCAAGTTTCTGTGAAATGGATAACCTTAGCTGTTAGGCCCTACCGCTTATTAGAAGAATGAGACTTTTCATCAGAATACGGTATAATGCAATCTAAATCGACAACGTTTCAAAGTACTTAACTCATCGTTTGAGCAGCTGAAGTAAGGCTAATTGTCTGAATTGATTGACATATTAGGCCTACTGTATGAAACAACGTATGAAACAAATTTTGCTAAATCTATGTTTGCGAAAGGTATGAAACTACTTTTGCTAAAGATGTTTGTCTGTGTTAAATATACGTAATAAATTTTACCTCTTGATCCAGCCATAAAGCCTAGTATCAAAGCTTTTTCTGGTCTTGTGACTTTATTTGAAGTACGAAACATTTCCTGAGCCTCAATCATCTGCTCCTTCTACAAACGTATAATAATAATTAATAAACTTTAAGTTCCACCATGAATTTTCTCTGCCACTCTTACTGTTCTAAAGACCAGATTGGCAATGGCACACTGAAATGTTATAGGCTATACTGGCCTATAGGTTTAAATCTCTTTATTAGGAATAATATTTAGGCAATCAACGACGAATCTTACTAAATTCTCCAACCTATAACAACCTTCATAAACAGAACTGTATAAACAGAAGGAAATCGTTGGCATAAATTCGATTGGTAAATGTTTCTTGTCTATCTTGTCTGTGTTTCAGAGTCTGCCTTTTGGTGTTCTGTAAAGCGTCAGGTTCAAGGTAAAAAGCAGGTTAACGTCAGTTTCCTCAATCGAGTCCATCAATCGACGGGCGAGCCCGGGATTTGAATCCCGCATATACTCATACATCACGCACATAATCATAATCAGAGTTTGCTTCCATTATCCATTGGTCGATTGCTGCAGTATTTGGACATGCTAAGCATGAATTTGAGGGTTGACAGATGAGAGAGAGGATAATAATAAAGGTTTAACGTCCGCTTCCTCATCCAGGAATGACGTCAGGGACGTCCCCAACAGCCCAATTCACTATACTTAAACCCATCACTACAGCCCAATTCACCCAGACCAATCTGCAAACGAAATGTGCTGAGGAGAAGTAAGGTCCTAAACGACAGCCAGTCCGGTGATCAAAATTGGTCAGGGTAAATTGATTATGTCTATGGTGGGAAAAGGTAAGTCTTAAGCTTGCTATAGAAAGTAGAAAAGGAAAACAAGAGCGAAGATTAGCAGGTAAATAGTTCCAGATTGTGTGTGCTGCGTAAGAAAATGAACGTCTACCCAATGATGTGACAATATTTGGAACGGAGAGAAGATTGGCATCAGTTGAACGAAGTGCACGTGGACGATAGAGAAGAATAATTTCAGATAAGTAAGAAGGCCTGCCAAATCGCAGAGTTTTGAATTTTATGCGTTGATTAACAGAGAGCCAGTGAAGACTGCGAAGTAGAGAAAGAGAGCGAGATTGAAGTCTAGAGGACTGGCAAACAACATGTGCAAGAGAATTTTGGACGTGCTGCAAACGGCTGAGAGAACTAGGCAACCCATGTAATAATGAATTACAGTAGTGTCATCATCATCATCATCATCATCTTCCCTTAAATCCCAGTTTAACCAGGGTCGGGATACGAATGGACTTTCTCCAGTTTTGAAGTTTATCCACGCACTAAGATCCATACCAACGTCAGAAAGGGCATTCGATTGGTGAGCGCCTTGGCTCCTGTAATTGCCACAAAACTTAAACGAATTACAGTAGTGTAGCTTTGAATAAACTATAGAATTAGTAAGGATAGTGGCTGAATATCTAGTAAGGGATGTACGTATTTGCCTAATCTGACGAATCTGAAAGAAGCGCGACAAACAGAAGAGATAGGGGATTTAAAGTCAAGGCTTTCATCAAATATGTCTCCAAGGTTATTGGGGGATCGAGAAGGTAAAAGAGCAAGATTCTGAAATTAACAGAGTTATTAGTAATTTTACTTCTTTGCAAAGGTGTGTCAATTAAAAGGCATTCAGTTTTGGAGGGAATAACAGCAAGACGATTAGCACAAAAGACCAGGAATAAACCTGGTCTAGAATGTATGAGAGATGAGTTAGTTTCTGATCGGAATCGAGATTAGAAAAGGAAATATATAGTTGTGTGTCGTCTGCATAGAAGTGAAAATTTATGGAGGACAGAGCAAGCAGGTAGCTGAGAGCAGTGATATATAAAGAGAAGAGCAATGGACCCAACACTGAACCTTGAGGAACACCGCGTAGGAGGGGTTGCTCAGAAGAGAGATTGTGACCAGTAACGACCGATTGTGAGCGACATGAGAGATATGATGTGATAAGGGAAAAGCAGAATCAAAAATGCCAAAACAAGATTTAAGCTTATTTATTACAATGCCATGGCCAATTGTAACGAAGGCACATTTAGATCTAGAAAAACCAAGGCAGAAACCTGTTTACTACTCATGACCAAGCTAAGATCATTATGCATACGAAGAAGAGCGGTTTCAGTAGAATGGAGTTTTCTATAGGCAGATTGATAATGAGAGAGACAAGGGAAAGAATCAAGATGAGTGCATAAGCGGGTATAAATTACCTTTTCAAGAAGTTTAGAACTGAAGTTAAGATTGACAGTAGGACGGTAACGGGAAAGATCATCTTTTGGTAGAGAAGGCTTTCTTAGCAAAGGAGATACAACTGCTTGTTTGAAGGAGGTCGGGAAGATACCTTCTGAGTGTGAGAGGTTGATTAAGTATGTAATAGGAGCAACTAAAACATCAATACAGGATTTCAGTAATCGTGTAGGAATAACATCAAGGCAGCAGGATGAGTCGATAGAGTGACGAAGAATAAAATTGTGAATTTCTTCCGGTTTAGCTGGTTTAAAACTAGAAAATAGTGGGGCTCAGGCATATTTACAGAAATGGTGTTGTCGGTGTCAATGGAGTTGGAGGGTATAGAGAGTTTGAGAGCTACAGAGTTTGGAAATTTATCATCAAAAAAGTTGAGAAAAGAGGTAGCAAGAGATGATGGTGAGGTGGTAAACGGGAGTGACTTGGAAATGGTTTGATCAAGCAGAGAATCAAGTGCTCCCCATAATTTCTTGGGACAAGTCTGATTCTGCCTGAAGAGATTTTGATAATACAAGCTTTTAGCAGAACTAATAATTTAATTTAATAATTTTCTTTGTTTGAGGTACTTTGACTAAATGTCTAGATTTAGCAGCTCAGGTGGATTTTTCAGATCCTTCCTGACCTTAGTTCCGAGTTTGGAATGCTCAAATTTTTGTTTAAGAACTTCTTCAGAAATAAATGGTTTCCTAGGGGTTGAGCGGCAATGAATGGTCGAGAGACGGGCATGATTGTCTAATACGGAAGAAAGTACGGAGCTAAATTGTGCTAAATATTCGGCAACAGTTGAAGACGGATTAGAATTCAAAGAAGAGAACACAATATCAGCAGAGAAGGCATCAGTGTTCATAGAAGAGAGTTAAATTATCTACTCTCGATTGAGTCAACTAGGTAGGCTCATTCGAGATACAGTTTGTCAGGATCACATATCTGTTGTATTAATTAGTGAATATATGTTTTGTAACTGAGGATGTAAAGTGCTATTTTGTAGCCTAATACTTTATATCTCCACCACGGTCTTATCTGTGAGCAGATAAGACCGTGGTGGAGACCTTAAGTGTGATAAAAGGAAAACGTAAGAGAACAGAGATAGCTTTGTTAAAAGTGCTAAACGTAGAATACAAAGGTTCTTACGGTAGAATTTCTAAAGTAGTTTTGTGGTCGTAATTTAAATTTAAACGTTGGATCACTAATATATAAATGTGTGCATATATTCGTAGGCCTATGTGTTAAATTTGCGATCGAATATTTTATTTTTGATTGTATCTCGAGTTACTATACTTTGCGCGACAGAACTATTGGATATTTTCGTTTCTTTGTACACTATCTGTAAGTACTATTTAATTCGTGTTTTATTTATTAAATTTCCTTTCATTTTTAAACACGTTTTCGTAATTGAAACCTTTAGAATAAATTCAGAGAGCTATTCGAGGCCGGGGACAATGTTATTAAGATTATAATAATTTAAGAAACATTAGAGGCCTTGACACAGTTGGATGGCCATAGTGTATGAAAGGCAGAGGGGATGTAGCAAAAAGAGAGTTCGTAGGTATCTGAAGGAGGTTGAGTTACAGACAGGTAGACTACAACTGACGTGGGATGGGGTGATCAAGAGAAATTTGAAAAATAGGAGATTGACTATTACGGTATGGACAGAGAGGAGTTAAAAGGTCCATTAGTATTCCGACCCTAGCTAAACTGGGATTCAAGGGCAGGTGATGATGATGCTTAAGAAAATTTAAACCACGGCCATTAACAGAGTCCTGTGAAAAGAAATTCTTCTACTTTGTAAAGAAATGCTGCTAGTCTTCACTAGAAAATACTTTTCCACCAATTACCAGATTATATGTACAAAATTATCCTATAGAGGACCTGAAAATTTTGTGCCATTTTTCGAGTTTGAACAAAGTTATTAAAACGCTGCTAACGGGTGTTTTACGCCCCAGTATATGTAAGACCTATTACACAGGGTGGTCCAGAATAATTGACACTACTATCCGAGCTTCTTACTTAATACACTAAATTAAATATAATTATCTATACTGTTAAGTATCTGGGAGATATTGCTAAAAATGTTTGAGAAATTGACATTAATCGCGAGATAATATTTTCAACAGAATTGCGTCAAAACTGAAAATATGAAAAATAAAGAATTCAACATTATGTATTAGGCCTTAACTATTTCACAAACAGTATAGCATTTCTATGAATATTCCAAATAAATGGAGAATTAATTGCACAAATGTTGAATGTGTCCACCATATGCCTGAGTAACTGCAGTCACCCCTGGGATCACTGATCAATTTCTGAGCGCACGAGTGTCTGATTGTGCATGCAGCCACAGTCTGCATTGAGGCTGTTTGACTTTCTCGTAGCATCAATTAGTTTAATTAATCGATATAAAGCCCGTTTAGTCCATTTTATAAACGGGAACTCCTTGATCATCTGATGTGCATTGAATCGGATAAATACTTTTATTAGTCCTAAAATAGTGTTATTAATTCTGGACCACCCTGTCTATGTGAACCTTTAGTTTCACGTCATACATCTGCGGATCAATCGTTCTAGGAACTCGCGGCTTAGAACCCAAAATCGAAAAAGATAAGCAATGTTACAAATAAGACCCCAACTAAAGCGTCAGCAACATAGAGTTGGCCACCATTGGTTTATGCAGAACTAGGTCAATTTTCGATGAATAGCTATCAATATTTAAAGTGCTTTGATAAATTATATATGCCGAATAATTCTGCACTAGTAGGCTAATGTACTAAAACATTCAGTGATGTGTCATAGTTGCGAAGTAGTGCTGGTTTGAAGTTTTTAAGCTCAAGTTTTAGAATGCCTGAAAATGATTTGTATATGAAATAATGTATTATTGTGAAATCAAAAAAATTTAAATGAATTCTTTTCTTCTTTCTTTACTCACCAAACTAAATGAGAATGAAACGCTTGATTTTCATTAAGCGGCAAGCACTAAATAAGAAATTGTTTATATTTCACTTGAAAGTTAGAAAATTTTGTTCTGAATAGTTTGAAACAGTGCTGGAAAAGTAATTTACTTTTCCTTAAAAATTTTTTTTATTACTTTTGATGTTTTGACAGTACTCCTACTTTTCGATCTTGAAAATTGAAATACTTTTACTTTTCAATTTCGAAAACTAAATTACTTCTACTTTTATATTTGTGTTCCGCAGTGGTTAAGTTGTAACCCCAAAAGATTTTGCAACAAGATTTTGTTTATATAGGATTATGATTTTGTACTACGATATGTTTACATCATCTACTCAACAGGTTTCAACTGGAAGCATCGATTGTCCAGTGGTATAGATGATAGATTTTAGATCGTGTGGTTCGGGGTTTATTCTGACTCGAGTCACTTTTATTTTTTAAAGTTTGACTAAATTTTATTAGTTTCTTAGGAATATGGTATGTTAGGGTTAGGATAAATGATAGGGGTTAAGGTTAGGGATAGTTAAAAAAGGAAAATTACAATTACTTTGTTTTTAAAGTCTATTCCCGCAAATCCCCCCACAAGTCTTCTTATTCAAAATTCTTATTTTGGGTTACATCGAAACCTCTGCGTTGGTGTTCTCTAAAAAATACTTTATCCTAAAATACTTTTTATGGTAACACTGTTATGGGGTCAAATGAGAGGCATCGACTCAAGATAATGTTTAGAAGTTCAAATTACTTCTACTACATAATCCTCATCACATCATCACCCTCCCTTGAATCCCAGTTTAACCAGGGTCGGGATACAAATAGACTATCTCACATTCTATCTGTTCTACACCACGTCACCAGCAAACCCCCTATTTGAGGCCTTTCCATTCGTTAAAATTTTTGTAGCAATTTCTGGAGCCTAGGCGCTCACCAACCGAATGCCCTTTCTAACGTTGATATAGATCTTATTGCTTCATACACGTCGTTCTTGGTAGCATGTGCTTTGATCTAGTAGAACAAAGGCGCAG
This sequence comes from Enchytraeus crypticus, assembly GCA_905160935.1. Classification (NCBI taxonomy): domain Eukaryota; kingdom Metazoa; phylum Annelida; class Clitellata; order Enchytraeida; family Enchytraeidae; genus Enchytraeus; species Enchytraeus crypticus. The sequence goes on along the minus strand of CAJHZI010000722.1, from coordinate 168,116 downwards.
TCTTGAATGCAACAAAATTGCAATTAGCACGTATACCATTTGAAATTAGGTACTAGTTTACTTCAGTACACCGTCGTCTATAGAATCGATAATATTTTCCGACTATAGTTATAACCTATAAAATATATTCAGCGGTGTATCTACATGTATATATCCTAGATATAGAATTTCAAATTGAAAACTAAATGGGCCCTAAGTAACATTACCATAATATTGAAACTTCCAAAGTTTTGAATTTGAGGTCTCTGTTTAAGATGTCTAATATAAATTGTAGTTGAGTTTCTAATATACAGAATAATTCAGTAGTGCGAGTTGAATTTAAGGTCTCTGTTTAAGATGTCCAATGTAATTATAGTTGGGTTTCTTTTCTAGATCAGTCCGGTCTCTGCCTGACCGACAATCTCGAGACGTTCTCGTCTGAGATTGGTCGTACGAGCTTCAGCTCGTTATATAGTGAAAATTCATCCAGATTAATTCGGTAGTGCGAGCTCTTTACATTGCATACATGTATAATAAGAGTATCTAGTGTACACTGTATTGTAATGAAGTATTAATAAATTGTAAACAGGGTCTAGGCTACACATAATTTGATTTAACTTCATTAATAATATTATATTATATATATATATATATATATATATATCTATTATATATATATATATATATATATATATATATATATATATATATATTATACATTATATTATTATATTATATTATATTATATATAACTTCAAAACTGGAGAAAGTCTATTCGTATCCCGACCCTGGTTAAACTGGGATTTAAGGGAAGATGATGATGATGATGATGAATATTATAATATTGGAATTGGATTAGGCATGTAGATGTACTGAAACATGGACAGTACATGTCCATGTACTGAAACTTATCTGCTGCTATTTTCTTCATAGTTTTATTATATTATTGATTTATTTGCGCCAAGTTTATAGAAGTAAACTTCGACTAATCTGCTCAAATGCGCAATTTATATGTGAATTTGTTTCTTTCCCCTATGTTTTTCTTTAAGTTCAGGCAATTGATGGAAAAGAAAAGGAGAACGACAAGGAGAACGAGGGAGAAGATACATATGGTATTTGGGGACCTGGAGAAGGCCTATGATAAGGTTCCGAGAGAACTGGTGAGGGAAGTTCTGAAGAAGGGGAAATTGAACAGGAGGTATGTTGAGCTAATCAAAGATATAAAAGCAAAATCAAATGCTAACGTCAGTTTCTTCACTCGAAAGCGATGTCAGCGACGAGCGAGCCCAGGATTTGAACCCCGCACATACTGATCCGCGGTCGAATATCTTACCGACGTCGCCACCGGCTGGAGCCATTGGCGACGTCAGTAAAATATCTCCATATGTACAGCAGTGAAAGGACTAGTGTGAGAGTGTTAAGTGGATACTCAGAGAGTTTCTCAGAGAGTTGAAGATCGGGATGCATCAAGGATCAACCCTAAGTCCATATTATTTATTTAGATTATGAATGAGTTGCTTTTTCCCCGTGTTGTGTCCGTGTTGTGTCCTTTGAAGAATTGATCAACCGGTGACTGCACGTGTCGTAGAAGGCGACTAAAGCACTAAGATCCATACCAACGACATAAGGGGCATTCGGTTGGTGAGCGCCTAGACTCTAGTAATTGCCACAAAACGAAAACGAATGGATAAAAGAATGTCTATTCGTATCCCGACTCTGGTTAAACTGAGATTTAAGGGAAGATGATGATGATGATTATGGATGAGTTGCTTAAGGGAATTATTAAGGCCCCGTGCTGCATGCTATTCGCAGATGATCAATTGATAGTAGGATACACCGTTGAGAATTAAGCGAATGTTGGAAAACGAGAGGCATAGGAAAGTAAAGGATTGAGGGTGAATAAGGAAAAAACGAAGCATTTGGAGAGTAGATGGAGGGTGAGATGATAAACGGAGAGAGAGTAATAAGTCAGGGGGCGGAGTTAAGGAAGGTAACAGACTTTAAGTATTTAGGGTCTATAATAGAGGATAATGGGGAGTTGGAAAAGGAGGTTACTAGTAGGATTCTAGCAGGGTGGCAAAAGTGGAGGGCAGCAAGTGGAGTGCTGTGTGATAGGAAAGACAAATAAAGCTAAAAGCTAAAAAAGCTAAGGTTAACGTCAGTTTTCTCACTCGAAAGCGATGTCAGTGACGGGCGAGCCCAGGATTTGAACCCCGCACCTACTGATCCGCGGTCGAGTATCTTACCGACTTCGCCACTGGCTCCAGCCAAATTTTAAATGTAAAAGTTCTGTGGTAAGGCCAGTAAATATGACTGGTTCGGAGTGTTGGGCACTAAAAAGAGAACATTTACAGAGTTTGCATGTGGCATAAATGAAAATGTTACGTCTAATGTGCGGTAAAACTAGGAAGTGCAGAATGGAAACAGAATGTGAGGATGAATTTGAGTGTTGAGTGGATTGGGGATAGGCTGGCTCAGTCGAAATTGAGTTGATATGGGCATATTGTGAAAAAGGCAGATGAATATGTAGTAGAGTATGGTGGAGGGAAGAGCTGGATGTTAAGATAGAGAGAGGTAGACCACAACTGACGTGGGATGCGGTGATTAAGAGGGACATGAAGGATAGGGGATTGTCTTTAAAGGCTAAACCTTTACCATACCTTAATGTAGCCTCATGCTTGAGAAAATATGAGCTCTGAGGAAATTTTTCATCGCCTTAATTTCTTCATTTATAGTTAGGTCGACTCCTACGACACGAATACTCTAAGTTAACCTATTCAGCAGTGGCACACAAAACATGTTGACTGCATTGAATAAACATATGAAATTAATCGTTAGAGAACCGAAACATCAAAATTAACTGCGTTACTTACAGTGAGCTGCAAACTTTGTTTTCTCTGTTGTTGATCATCTGTTGCTGAATGTGCTACCTAAAGTAAAGCATCAAAAGTGAAGGTTAAAGGTCAGGTTCCTCGCCAAAATGTAACGCCAGGGAAGGTAATAAATATGTAGTATGGCAATGAATCTAATGATGACTGCAAATGCCTGTTTTTAATATGCGAGTTCAAACTCTCTAATGAAACGGGAAAAGGTTTCATTGAATCTCTTATTCCAGTTGCGAACCTGTGCAGTAAAGTCATTTTCAACTTGTGGTGGCAGAAGGTTTGTTCTCCACTGAAGGGCAAGCAGATACATTAACATTGGTACATGGGTGATTAGCCTATTAATTATTTATGCTTATGTAGGAAGCATAAATAATTTATTATTATTCATGCTTCCTACTGACTTTCTAACTAAGTTTAAAATTTTCCTACTGTTTTGAATGAGATAGATGGGCGATCATTGCCGTGTGGCGAGGAACCGTACGTTAAATTCTTACTGAATGATTGACTGATAATATGAAAGTTGCTGTTTGAACATTTATTTACAGCAACAAACATTTTAAATAGAATTTTTTAAAAATGTTGCCTATATATTACGGTGCATTGAAAAAAAATGTGCAAAAGCTTAGTAATAGCGAAAATAAGTGGCGTTTGGTATTCAATATTATGTAGATAAAATATTGATATTTTTAAAAAGGTCTTGAGGTGCCCCAAAGGATTTATATTAACGGCCGACTTTGTGTTTTGGCTTGCAGCCATTTTCCGCTAATCTGTGTGGTAACTACATTTTCTATTCCGTCTCTGCGGGTATTCGCTAAGCGCCTGGGTCGAGTGTGTCTCTGCAGACGAGGGCTAGCATTACTTATGACCAGTTGGCTATCCACGAATTTTATAGTGACTACACGAAAGCTATTTTACCACCTTCAGCAACGATGGACGATAGAAGGGACTACGAGAAGACTAGTATTAAAAGGATAGAGAAGCGGGATTACCAACGACCAATAGACTATCCACGGATTTCACCGCATTAAACGAAAGGCCCATTACACAACTTCAGCCACGATGGACGAGAGAAGGAACTACGGAAAGACTAATATTAAAAGGATAGGGAAGAATAAGTCTAAAAAAAATACAGGAAAGTTTTAATAGGGTAAAGAAGAATAAAGTTCGTCGCAGTTACACAACCAATCATATAATTATCTACTACAATCAGTTTGAAGACTAAGAAGCATGGCAGAAACTCAACCGTAATTGGCAAAAATGTAGCAGACGCGGAGTTCGCTTCTACTCCCGGTTCGGGTCACCATATCACTTCGCCCCGAGAATCACATTACGGAAGAGAATCTACGAAGGAAGTAAGGGAGTCGGCCCTTGAATTAACAGAAAAAGTTGAGCGGAGATAGGCCATTCGAGATGCAGCACCCTCGGTTCCTCCTGACAAGCGGTACCTGTAATAGACAATTTAAGGAAGAAGCTGCTATCTCGGAATCGCTGCCGAACTCCTCCATAACACTCTACAACAACGTGACGACGTGGAGGGAGTCCCCACTCCCGATTCGGGCCGGGCCGCCAAAACCTGATGTCCCGGGTTCCCAGGACCCAATATTGAGGGTGAGAGAAATACGTTCCACTCGTTGTAACACGGGAGGCCTCGCCAGCCGCATGCTCTAATCACAGAACACACCCTGTTCGTTACAAATGGTGTCAGAAGTGGGATTTCTTATAAGAATATCTCACCACTCGACGTAACACGGGAGGCCTCGCCGGCCGCGCGCACACTCTCGACACCCTATTCGTTACAAATGGTGTCAGAAGTGGCATTTCGTATAGGAATATCTCTCTCCTCGCTGTAACACGGGAGGCCTCGCCGGCCACGCGCGCACGCTCTCGCACCCTGTTCGTTACAGCAACATTATCCAAACCAAACCATTTGGAACTCGAATCGAACTCTTGCGAGTTGAAAAGCAAGCCGAACCCGAACCCTTGTTAGAACCGAACCCGTACCGACCTTTCATTTTCAACGAACCGAACCGAACTCTGGAAATTCATGAAATTCCCATCTCTAATATATCCATATATATATATATATATATATATATATATATATATATATATATATATATATATATATATATATATATATATATATATATATAAACATTTTAGCTATGTATTGCGTGAGAATTGTATTAGATGCTTGGTATAGTACACTCTATTAAGCAGTAACATTAGACAAGTATCAGAGAATGATCTTTAGATATCTTAAATAAATTTCAAGAAAGGTTTATTATTAATGAAAATGTTAAATAGAGACTGAAAAAGTTATACAAAGTAAAACCCATTTAAACGACAACTTCTTGTGTTATATATATATATATATATATATATATATATATATAGATATATATATATATATATATATATATTTATTATATATTATATAGATATATATATATATATATATATATATATATATATACAGTATATATATAGCATATACAGGCGACATATGATAATAAAAATCCAAGATAAAGGCGACAGATTTTTAAAGGCGATATATTCGTGTGCACTTTAACTTTGACCTTCAAATGCCCATAAACTAAAACAAAAATTGCAAATCCGAGATAGCCATTTGCTAAAGGCTACACATTTGTATTACTCAGTTTCTCCTTGAAACTGAATCTTTGCAAATGACCTGAAAAATTACTTCTAAAATCTCTTTGTGTATATCATGCATCTGGGAAAACATGATATGGGCGACAAAATGTTATATTCAATCCCTGATCAAAATAAAGGCTTTATCTGTTCACTGTTAAACCACTAGATGTGCAATTCTATGGACTAACTACTGCCAAATTTTCATTGTTTTCATATTTAAAATCGCGAAGAAATTAAAGTTCAAATTAATATATACAATGTGCATGTAGATCAGATTCATCTATTCAAGCCAGCTTTGTCCAACTCTTAGTACACACTAGATGGCGTAGCTACCAACAGAACTAAAACCAGAGAGATCGCTTCAAGCCTGTTTCATCCTATCCAATCAAAATGGAGTTCATCTTACATTGACTGATAAACATTACTGAGCCGTTCCTCAGTTTCAAGCCTAACATATCTATAATTCAATAGCCTATAGTTGAATTTTCATGAAATTACGAAAATTTTGTCTACTGTAGATGGCGAAGCGAACTATAACTCTACAATATAGCCTACATGCACTGCTTTCATACGATATTAAGTTACTTTAGCCTAGAACGCATCATCATTTGCGATGATAGGCCTATAAATTAATGTATTGTTTGTGATGGTTTCTTTTGAGGGGTCCATTAGGGGGGGGGGGGGGACGGGTTTAAGCTGCACGATTTTGAAACATTGCTAACGATTAATGTCGTCTCCAGGGCTATGGGGTTGGGAGGGGGCTAAAAGTTTTTGGGCCCATAATTTTATTGGTTATAGCTTCCAGGACTCATTTACCTATCGCTCTCTTTTTTACTATTTTAGCGACCGCTCTCCCCCTTCTCTATGTGAACAGCGACTATTATATTTTGCCAGGTAACTGAAGTCTTTTAAAATAGAGTAGGCCTATTGGGTGATTTTTACTTGAGAATGTTTCGCGATCATATTTTTACATGTAGAAAAAAATTACAATGGTTTATAATAGAATATATTCTATCTACTTTTATTCACTGCCTCTAATGCTTGCTGAACTACAGGGTCGAACTTATGTTTAAGTTTAACTTACAAGTGTAAAAATAGGGGCCTAATTGGTTACAGTCAATATCTTATAACTTACAGATTTTACAACATGTTAGAGAATTAAACTTTATGTTTTTGCCGTTTATGGTTAATATCGGATTCATTTTAATGCGAGTAATTGCAAATTAATTCGTTTCGGTTTGTATTAATTTTAATTTTAGTTTTTACTTTTACTTTAGAACATCCAGAACGTTTATGCGCTGCACTAAAAGTTTTGAGAATCAAGAATCTACTGTAAACATTTTCAACAGACACAGAATATGAACGATTAAAGATTATGAGACTTTACATGTAGGCTAACTTGGATATTGTTAATTACCCAGGTGGTACACACAAATTAAGATCTTCTGCCGCCAGACTTACACGTTTTAAAAATTTATAGATAATGAGTTTTTAATGACTTGAGCCATTTTATATTGATGAAGATGCTGCGATATTTTTCTTAAAGAAATCACATTGTGGTTCTATTAGTCTATTTAAACAATTAAATTCAAAAAAATTAATCACAATGTAAAAAATAATAAAAAAGCTTCCAACACTCTAACATTTAAGGAAATATTTTATATTAATTAAAATACATTAGCATTAAACTCAAGCCAGAGTTTAAGGTCAGTTCAAAAAAATAATAATAATAATAATTGCTAAAACTCTATACACATGTAGGCCTATTACTCTACCTATCCCATTACTATTGTGGGTCAACTCAGTTGATAAGCCTACGGGGGGTAAACCAAGCCGGTTGATCTCTTTGTTTCAAGCACGTGTTGCAGACTGCAGAGGATAACTCTTGATGTAATTAGTCAATGTAAACAATAAGCCGACCAATGTGATTCGATGAGCGAAACTCATACGTTTTTGTCTCTAAATTATAATAAATATTTTAAATTCCCATCTGATAACTAGTCACCTTCAAATATAATTTCTCAAATCATATCAATAAACACATTTAAAGAAAATAAGAAAACAAGAAAACGAGTACTGCATTTTGATACAGTAATTGCGAGTTACTGCACAAGAAAAAGGTAAAAAAGAATTGCACTTATTTGTTTTAGCCAAAACCCGTGCCAACCATGCTTGTTTGGGGGCGGGATTTAGCGCACTCGGTTAGGCTACGCGTCAGTTGAACTAAGTTAAGCTCCATCGCGCCGGTTAGTATTTTGTGGGCGACCACCTTGGAAGAACAAATATTGACAGCTTTTAAAAAATCCCGAGGGTGTTGGAAGGCTATTCTTAAATCCGCGCCGGCTGCAATTGATGCGCCAACAAAAAGGCAACGATTGCTAATTACCATGGGGAGGAATGGAGGAAAAGACAATTACAAAAACAAAAACCAAGAAAGGAAACTATGTAGCACGCGCTTTCATGTGCATAACTACATGAACAAAAAACAAAAATGTAATTCAAAGCGTAGATTTCTTAGGAGGAAAATAGATAATAATAGTATGCCAATTATACATTTCATTTTACTTCTTGTCGATGATTGAAACTTATCACATACTTCTCATATTTTTTGCAATCATCACATACTTTTCAAATGTATAAGTCCAAACGGTTTTCGAACATCTCTCTCTCTTCCTCTCTCTCTCTCGCTCTCTCTTTGTCTTAGTGTACTGCTACTAGCAAGTCCATGGCATAAAACGCCTCCACTCTTCTCTGTCTTCCGCTTTCCTCTTCATGTACACATAAGAGTGGATCTTTAAATTATCAAACATTCCTAGTCTCGGCCTGTTTCTGTCTCTATTTCATTCCATTCTGCCTTCTATGACCTCTTTTCAGTAGACTGTCCCCCCTTAGAGTGTGTCCTATCCAACTCTTCTTCCTATTTCTTTATAAATTTACCAACTGTCTATATGTACCAACTCTCTCCAGAACTTCCTCATTCGTAACCTTTTGATTGTCCTTTGATTTTGGTAATCCTTTCAATTATTTTCCATATCCACAATTCCAATGCCTCTAGTTTCCCGATACCATCAGTTTCCTTCCTTAAAGTCCATGTTTCACATCTATATAATAGCGTGGTCCAACCCAAAGTTTTAACTATCTTTGTGTCTTTCCTTAGCCTTTTTTTAAGTTTTTAAATATTACCCAAGGCCTCTTTTGCATGTGCAATCCTACTGCATATTTCAATCTCATATTTCTCATCATCGGTTATAGTAAGACCCAAATCTTTTAAACTCCTTACCTGTTACAATTTCATACCACTTATAGTGATATTAACCTTTATTATGGGACATTCTCATCACTTCTGTATTTTTGACGTTAATCATGCTATATTTCAATGCTGTATTATTCAGATTATCCACTATCTTCTGCAGTCCAGTCTCGCTGCCTGCTACCTTCCTTTACCTGCAAATTGTACATCTTGTAGCAATTTTCCTACTACTTTTATTCTTTCTTCCATGTCTTCAATGGTTTCCTCTATCATTTCCTCGTATAATATGTTAAACAGCAGTGGCGAAAGGCTTCTGCTATTTAACGAACATATTTATCAAATAAAATGTTGGCAGGATAATATCGATTAGATAACAAGACTACATGTAAAGGTCATTGAGAGAACGACCTGATAGTCCTAACTTGACTCTCATCAGCAGGGGGCTCGATTTACCGGTGAGAGGGGACGTTTTAACATTAATGTGCTGATTCAATCACATGTACCTATTTTCACAAACTCTAAGAAGTGATAGAACATGCACGCAGATGTATCTGCGATGTTATCTGTCCCTTTTATTCATTGCTACACTTATTACAGTCACAATATTTAGATATGATATATGTAGCAATGAAGAAATTGTACCGTTGTAAAAACACCATTATTTTTTTAAATTCAAATTGTTAACATATTACTAACATTTTTACATGTAGATCGCTTACACGAACAGTTACTATGCTCCACTATGAGGTAATGCTATCAACTGCTATAATGTTTACTATTGAATAAAATTATATCCTACAAAATATGGAGAAAATATTTTTCTTACTTGCAGCCTGTAACATGGGCCCTCATGCTTTAGCCTATAGAAAAGCAAGAGTTCGTCATACGTATCACATGTATTATTTTTTGAATTCACATTCACACACGTATTTCTTGGTTGTCACCATCTCTCCAAACTTCTCTTCCTCCACTCACATAACTAATGTTTTAAGTTTGTTTTGTTTTGTTTACGCACAAAAGGACTACCCAATGAACTGATTCAGAGATTATTTCAAACGCTTACCTTACAATAGGCTTCTCTATGCAACATAAGAACACAAGAAGCACTGGGTCAGAAAGCACAATTTCTTGTTTGAGACCCACAAAAATAGCCATTTAACACAAGAAACTAAATAAACTATATAAACTTTACTTAACTATCAAAACTTTTACACTTTAATATGACTGGACAACCCCACAACTCAGCCACACCCGGCCCTATAACACTTCTTATATTTATCATATCTATTCTTAAATAGCTGGACAGATTCGGCCTCAACGACCTCCTCTGGCAGCCCGTTCCAAACACCAACAACTCTCCCACTGAAATTTTTTTACGTATCTCAAGCCTACTTCTAAATTTAATTAACTTGTATTTGTGTCCTCTAGTTCTTCTATTATTTGCTAATAGAAACCAATTTTTATAATTTACTTTACTGAAACCATTAAGCATCTTATACATTTCTATTACATTGCCTACTACCCTTCACTCTTCTAAAGATAAGATAAGATCCAGTGTATTTTAAACGATTTTCATAATTGACATTTTACAATTCTTAATTAATCTTGTTACTCCAGCTTGAACTTTCTCTAATTTCTCTTTTTTTCTTAAGATAGAGACGCCAAGCCCGAATACAATGTTCAAGTTTGGGTCAAACCAATGTTTTATATAATTTTAATATAATGTCTTTTCTCTGCTTGTCATTGTTCTTTTTATTATAGGCCTACTTCTAACAGCATTTGCATGCATTATTGGCAACTTCACTAATATTGCTCGCTAAATTTTAATGTATTACACCTGAGTCTCTCTTAGAAGTAGTATTTTTCATTATTTCATTATTTAAAATGCATTCTGTATTTAAGCTCTTTTTATCCATATGCATTGTATTACATTTATGGATGTTAAATTCCATCTGCCATTTTATAGAAAAAATTTGTAGTCTTACTATGTGTTTTCATAGAACCTCTACATCTGCTTTATTATTGCGTGAAACCGTATCATACGTGAATCACAAGGCAGAAGATACTAGATCATAACTTCTATCTCTCTCACACATACACTCTCTCACTCTCTTTCTCTCTAGTTCGCTCTCTCTGTCTCACTCTCTCTCTCTCTCTCTTAGTGCATTACCTATTGCTTTGGTAGTTGTTAGTAGTTTGGTCTTTGGTCAGGGACGTGGCTATTTTTCTCGGGACGGGAGTCCACAAACCCTCACACACACAAGCACACATACACAACAACAATACGATTAGAGTGCTACTGTTGTCCATGACAACATTGAGCACACATACATAAATACAAATACATACATACATATATACATAATAATAATAATAAAGGTTTAGCGTCCGTTTCCTCATCCAAGTATGACGTCAGGGACGTCCCCAACTGCACATGCCACTATAGATCGATTCACCCAAACCAATCTGCAGAAGAAATATGCTGAAGAGAAGTAATGTCCTAAACGAAAGCCGGTCCGGTGATCAAAAATAGTCAGGGTAGATCGATTATGTCTACTGTGGTTAAGTCTTAGCATACTACATAAAATTGAAAGAAAAGAACATGAGCGAAGACAAATAGGTGAAGAGTTCAAGATTGTAGGTGCTGTAAAAGAAAATGAACGTCTGCACAATGACGAGAGAATATTGGGAATCGAGAGAAGATTGGCATATGTGGAAAGAAAGTGCACGAGAGGGACGATAGGGAAGAACAATTTCAGGTAAGTAAGAAGGCGTGCCAAATCTCAGAGTTTTAAAAAATAAAATTGCTATTTAGTATTTTATGCATTGATTAACAACGAACCAGCGAAGTTTGTGAAGTAGAGAAAGAGAGCGAGATTGGAGTTTAGAGGATTTAGAGGATTTGCAAACAACACGTGCGAGAGAATTTTGGACGTGCTGCAAACGATTGAGCGAAAGCAATCCATAAAAGAAATGAAAAAAAAGAATGAAAAAAAAGAATTACAATAATCAAGCTTAGGATGAACTATAAAATTTGCAAGGATAATAGATGAATTTCTAGTAAGGGATGGACCTATTTGCCTAATCTTACGAATCTGAAAAAAGAAGCGCGACAAAACGTAAGAGATATGAGATTTAAAGTCAAGGTTTTTTTTAATCAAATAGGACTCTGAGGTTCAGAAGGCGTAGTTCAGAAGAGCGATATTGGCCAATAACAACAAACTGTGTGCGACATGAGAGATATAATATGAGAAGGGAAAAAGCAGAAACAGAAATGCCAAAATAGGATTTAATCAATCAATCAATAAGAATTTAAAGTACGGTTCCTCGCCATAAGGCAATGTCAGGGACATCAAGGACGATTTAAGCCTGATTTAAGGATGATTTAGGATTTAAGCCAGTTTATTAGAATGCCATGGTCTATTGTAACGAAGGCATCAGAGAGAAGGAGCAAGGCTTCTTCTACCTGTCTACTACTCATGACCAAGGCAATCCATATAATCATAAGATCGATATGGATACGAAGAAGAGCGGTTTTAGTATAATGGAGTTTTCTATGTGCAGATTGATAATGAGAGAGAAGGGAAAGAATCAAGATAACAGAAAAATTACTTCTTCAAGAAGTTTAGAGACGAAGTTAAGGCTGGATGACGGCAACTGGAAAGATCATCTTCTGGTAGAGAAGACTTAGGTTTAGATTTAGGCTTTTTAGTAAAGGAGATGCAATAGCTTATTTGAAGGAGGTCGGGAAGACACCTTCTGAGAGTGAGAGGCTGATTAAGTATATAATAGGAGCAACTAAAACATCAAAAACAGGATTTCAGTAATCTTGTCCATACATACATGCATATAAACATACAACCATCAATACATATATAAATAAATGCATATACACATAAATACATACATGCATGCATGCATGCATCCATAAATACATACAAAAATACATACATACATATATACATATGTACGTACGTTTGTATCTACATACATACATTGATACATACATACACACATACATATATACATACATACATACATACATACTTACATACATACATACATACAAACGCATTAAAGCAATCTGCGCAACAGAACGCAGGTACTAAAACGTTTAAAGCGAAGGCATTGGATTTTTGACAGGTAGGACTAAGTATATCATGTAGATCAGCTAATATAAATTCAAGAAACAGATTTCGGCATTTAGCAGAAATTCTTAAGTAAGTGTACGGGTATGTTCTCCGAATACACCCTGATATCGCTTACTTTATAGTTAGGAATCAGATGTTAAATCTTTAACATGATATTTGTTGGTTTACTCTAAATTTACTTTAAAAAGGTAAATTTGATTCACCCTTCGTATTAATTAGTCACGGGTCTGCAGCAGTTAAAACTTGTCCGCTTTTAGCCTGGCATGACACTCACAGTAAGGCGCGTTTAGAATTTCTCTTGTTGTCGACGGGTTATCGTTTAATTGATATTTAAATGTCTGAACTATTAGCAATTCAGCATTGGTCATATCAGCAATTATAAACAATCCATCTTATCTCAACAAAACCATCTCATTGAGATTTCAACGTCTATTAAGAGAAATGAAACTGAATCTAGGCGGTATACGGTACTGCACCAATCACGTAATCGAAATCGTAAATCACGTAACGTATCAAGAGAAATAGGCGCTGATGCTATTTACGAAATTTAAAAGAAACCGTAAGAGTATGAACGTAAAAACTGAGCGTGCAGTACTATGCCTTGATTAACTCTACTTTATGACGTACTATCCGCGACATTTTATATGAACGGTGCTAACGAATAATAAATTATGTAATCATTTTTATCGTTTTATTTTAATTATGTGATTTATGTCAGCGGCAAGTAATATTGTTAAAATGTAATTTTGTTATTTTAGTATGAAAAAGCATTACTTCGTGTTATTTGCTTGTATCAAACTTGATATCATATCTACCATTATTAAATGAAGACAGCACAAGCGGCGCCTTTAATTAAAGAGGGGATACAAATTACCGAAATTTCGAAGATTGTACCAAAAATTCAGAGCCCACTCTAGCTTCATTCTCAAAAATATGCTTTTTAAATGTATTCTAAAACTCTTCATACCTACAGGCTGCGAATGCTATTCTGGATGTGGGACTGCACTTAGGCCTCAGAGCTACTATATATTATTATTAAAAATTGTAAATTTTCAGTATTTAGTTTGTTGAGTTCTGATCATGACTAGTTTACGCTTACTGGGCTGATGTCATCATCATCATTATCATCATCATCATCATCATTATCATCTACCCTTGAATCCCAATTTAGCTAGGGTCGGCATACGAATAGACTGTCTCAAATCCTCTCTATCCTACATGTATATCATATCATCAGTCAATCTTCTACTTGAGGCTTTTTCATTCGTTTAAATTTGTAACAATTTCTGGAGCCTAGGCGCTCACCAACCGAATGCCCTTTTTGACGTTTATATGGATCTTAGTGCTTTAGTCGCATTCTACGACACGTACAGTCACCAGTCAGTCAATTCTTAAAACAACTCGGACACTGCACGGGGAAGATGTGAAGCTTACTGAGCTGATGTGAAGGCATATAATTGAAAACGCTTATTAGTAACAAATTAAGAAAGACAAACAACTATATCCTGTACTCTATGCTCAGAAAGTCCACTGGCTTTTCACAGATTTCCCTTTCGGGCGAGGCCCAACTTCACCGCCACACTTTTCCCGCGCCACTTCAAAAAATGCTTAACACAAAATCGTTTTTCTATCCTTGACTGTAGTAGCGGTATGGGGAGTGGTAGGCCAGCGGAATAGGGTTCAGTGTGACCCTAGGCTACTCTAGGTGCCGAAGGCAGTAGTGAAATATGTTGAGTCCACCCCAGCATTTATTCTGGTTGCACTGCTGCCTCGTGAAGGCGTGAACGTAAGCAAAATATATGGACACTGGTCAAAATTTAGTTCGCCCCTCAAAGCATTTGTTAAAATTGTGCAGGTGGAGGCACGGAAACCTATAAACTTTATCTGCCACTGTAGTAAACGCTATAAAACCATCTTTTCATGAACTCCTTTTGTCTTTGGACTGTTTTTATGGATCTTGGATTATGCACCGTTTTGGATCTTCTTTTCGCTCACCGGCTAGGATTTGTCCCAATAGTCTACATAGTGTTCTATGTTGTCAAAGACGACAGTGGCACTCTAATTGTCGTTATAAACTGTGATAAGTTATGTGGTTGGGTTGGGAGAGGGAAACGAGAGGGAGAGGGAGTTGTGCAAAATTGTGGAGGTGTATTAGCACAATTTTCAATCGAAAATTGTGATAATACACTTAGTACCGATCAAGAATAAACGAAATTTAAAAAAACATTAAAAAAATCAAAACAATAGAAATTGTAATTTACAATGTATATTATATACTGTGAAGATAATAAGGTGAATAAAGTGATGATTTAAAAATGCTTCAGTTGGCGATGATAATTAGCATAAAACAAGTTGAATTTAATTCTTATACTCACAGTTCTTTTGAGCCAAGAGATATTGTATGGCAATACAGTATATCACATTTCGCATGCACTATACTGGTTGGCGTGCTGTCGCCTCTAATGCGTATTCAGTCAAAATGAATATAGCGCTAATTTCCTCACAAATGGTCGACAGTCGCCTAAGATGCGTGAACGCCAAAAGTAAACATAAATGAATTCTTAAAGGCGACAATATATGTCGCCCTTATCTAAAATTATTGAAAAACGTGCAGCTGTCAATTTGAAAAACTATAAACTTAAATCATAAATTCATTTTATTTCCGCCAATCTGTGCTGGTTTAGGTAATACATTTTTCTCAGAATATATGTTGTTCATTTTGTCGCCCATATGTGGGAGAATTTTAGGTGTCGCCCTTTAGTACTGATCCTCCCTAATATATATATATATATATATATATATATAATAAGATTATATATATATATATATATATATATATATATATATATATATATATATATATATATATAGTCCATATATATACTGTATATATACACATATATATATATATATATATATATATATATATATATATATATATAATCAATCCAATCAGTAAGAATTTAACGCCCAATTCCTCGCCATAGAGGCAATGTCAGGGACGTCTCTTGCAGACTCTACACAAACAGATGCCAAAGCACCACACGATGACGACTGAGTACACAGAGACCACAAGAGAAAGCGATATCAAAACAGTGCAAGTCCAAGATCCAAGGCAAGCGGGTCAAAAATTAGACCTATGGCGGAAAGAGATGGGTTATTGGCATATATATATATATATATATATATATATATATATATATATATATATATATATATATATATATATATATATATATATGCTGCATGCATAAACTTTTTTTAATATGTATTACTAGAACTCTTAAGTACATGTCTGTATTACATCTGAGCTAAGCTGTGGAAATCTTAAATTAAAATGCAAAGATTTCTACAAATGTGAATGTCATCGATTACTATAGATTTATATTCACAGTAGTTGTTTCGCCTATAAACTACCATTGCAAAACTTACAGTGCAACCACTAGCTTATTCTCTTGAAATAATCTTTGACTATTTAAAAAGTATTAACGAAATAAAACTGTTTTTAATGTCAGTTGCCTGTGATGAAACTTATCTACTGATCCGCATTCTAATATCCAATCAAACTGGGTAGTGGCTTATAGTCTAACAACCCGGAAACTGATATTACTGACTGAAATTTACTGCTAAGTTGTTTAGTCGCTAGATTACATTGACGTTGTTATTAGGTAACTAAAATAGAGGATTGATTGATTAATGTTTGTTGCATAGAATATAGTAACTGGAACGAAGAGCAAGAGTGTTTGAATGTGTGGCATTTCTCAGCCGACAGTGGCAGAAGGTTGGCAGCCAATGGTGACTGTACGCAGCTGTTCAAGGGTCACAGAGCTGGATGGAGAACATCAAAAGGAAAATGTAAAAGATCTATGAAGGTAAGTGAATCGGTCACTGTATGTTCTTAATTCTACATTACTGACTGAAATAAAAATCTTTATTAATTATGCGTGCTTTAACCTTTGTAATTTATTTATTTGGTCACTTAGCTGGAGGCCGTAGCCTAGAGAAAGAATTCATGTTGAGTATGGGAGAAGGAAAGAGGGGCTGGGGATAGACTAAAGTAAGATGGCTGTATGAGTTGGAAAGAAAACTGGAACTCCCTGTTCTGCCACTTGATAGTGTAAACTGAAGAAGCTTTGAAGCATTGATTAAAAAATGTCTTAGGTATGACTTATAGACAGCAGGAAAGGCATATATCCTTATACTGCGTTAAACCTTATACTTGACGTTCCTTAAACTTAAGATAAGGAGCCGGACATTAAATCTTTATTTTCTCGTTCTTAGTCTATGGTTTGTTGTTTTAATGCAGGTTCAGGGGTCTTGTAAGATAGGAGGTCTATGTCCTGTTTCTATGAAATGTAAAATACAAACTGTCTGGTAAATACTGCATGTTACACATTAGATAGTCGTATATTATTATTAAACTATGTCAAATTATGAACACAGTATATAGTGCAACTAGACATCAAGCTTAATTAACAGGCTGCAAGTCAGACACTGGAGTACTTTTAAATTTTATTCGAAACTGTAATAAATTTTCTTTGATAATGTAATAAATTTTCTTTCAACTCATATAACTTCTTCACTGCACTCTAAATGTTCAATTACCATAAAATGAAATCGTTATTTTGCTAAACTGACGTAGAAAACTAGAAGTTATTTGAAAACCAAGAACATAGAGTCATAAAAACCTGGCTTTACTAAGTCATAAAACCTGGATTTACAAGTTGAATTCAACTAGGAGTTGAACCCACAGCATTGCGCTACAGTCTATTACTTCACACATGTAGCCACTGTAGTTGTGTGCAATCATCGTATCAGCAATTATAATGAATGTGGATTCTTCAAAAAGTGATCTTGTGGCAGTAACTTTATGTAGGCTTATGTATATTTTTATTCGTTATGGGTATTTTACGAGTATGGGTTACAAATCTTAGTTACGAATATTTGCTCCTTTATTTTATTAAGTTTATTTGTCATGTAAGTAGCGGTTTGATGTACCATGATGTAAAATAATTATTATAATCTACAGTGATTGGACTTAATTTAGTGAAATAGTTAACTTTCTAAGCATAATCACTCTTCAAGTCACTAAATTTAAGCTCTGAATGAAATTTATGATAAATCTCGGAATCAATTTAATCTCTGAATTAATTTAAAAAGACATTTTTAAAATAACATGTGAGCTTGTAGTTGTTACTTATATCTTAGGTGAGGTGGAGGTGAAGTATCAGTCTACTCACCTTGGTCACGGTCGTGATGTTCAATTTAGAAACCTGACCAGAGCTGAGAGGATCAAGATTGCTAATCATCTGCAGAACAAGATTTTATACTGGACTCAGTACGTTCTAGTGTTAACTCTGATGACATCACGCGTATGCATCTCCTTCAGAGGCAGGACTTAAAGAACATTGTGAGAGACTTTAAATTAGACGACTATGTGGCAGCTCACCAGAACGATGCGGAGAGTGTGAGGCTGTGGGTCGACAGAGTCAGACGAAAATCCGCTGAGTCAGGAGAGAAGTCGTATGTGAGACTCGTAAAGTCCTAGGGATTCGAGAGTGAGCCGCTTATGGAAGAACTGAACTTGGAGACTTCTTCCATGTCATCATGACTGAAGTTCAGGTTTATATGTGTAATAAGTTTGGCGTTGATCGTGTTGTATGCATTGATTCCACACACGGTACAAATCCATATGACTTCCAACTGACTACGCTGCTTGTGATAGATGATCACGGTGAGGGCTATCAAGTTGCTTTCTGCTATTCCAATCACGTGCACCAGAGAGCAATGAAAGTGTTTCTTACTGCCGTAAAGCAGGCTATAGATGGCTGCATTGATAATGTCGTGCTGATGTTAGATGATACTGAGGCTTTCCGCAATGCGTGGTCTGCTGTAATGGGTGCTCCTAAGACTCAACTTTTGTGTGCCTGGCATGTCGACAGAGCTTGGCGCAAGAATTTGATTAAGATAAATGGTGATGCTGAATTTAAGAGCACCATTTACAAACACCTGCGTACACTTCTGGAGGAACGAGACCCAGAGAAGTTTAGGATTCTTCTCGAGCAGTTTGATGAAGCCTGCGCCAGCAATCGTCGGATGACTAATCTGTGTCGCGCAGATATGTGGGCGTCCTGCTATCGTTTGGGTCAGCAGTTCCATCACAACATGCATCTGGAGGGCATGCACAGAGTGCTAAAGTATGTGTCATGAAGGGTAGAAAGGTGAGCACGATAGACAAGAGTATAGCCGCTGTTATGGCTATGATCAGGGATAAGACGTTCGACAGGCTGATCAAAGTCTATAAAGGTAAGTCCACCCGGCATCTTTCTGCCATCCATAACAAACATAGACTGGCTCAGAACATGACGGTGGAGGCAGTCAGTCGAGCAGACGATGGCTCATTCATTCTGTGATAAGTTATTTCATTGGTTTAGATGTAATCGTTTAACAATTAATATCTCTAAATCTGCGTATATCTTTTTTTCCTAGTGCTGCTGATCATCAATTCATTGACGATCATAATCTTAAGATTAATCTGAATAATGTCGAGCTCAACAAAATTAACTCAATCAAATTCCTAGGTATATGGATTGATAATAATCTAAATTTCAAACAACATATTATATATTTATCTAAAAAAATCAATAATCAAAACTCTATGCCATATGCTCGAAAACAATTTCTACCTGCTTACTGTCGTGAAATGATTTTTCATACTTTTATATACTCATATGTTACGTATGGAGTTGAAGTTTATGGTAATGAACTGAGTCTGCTCTTCATCCATTACATGTTTCTATTAATAAAGTCTTGAGGAATCTACAAAATCATAATCGCTTCTACAATGTTAAGCAACTTTATATGAATGATATCCTTCCAATTGCCCTTTTACATTAATTCTCAATTGCTAAACTTATATATAAGCATTTACACTTTCCTAATAATTTGTCTACTGCTATTAATGATCTTTTTATTCATAATAAAACCTCGCACAACTACATAACTAGATTATCATTAACTGACCATCTATACTTACAATCTAACCGTGCATTCTTACCTTCGACGCTATTCAACAGCTACAAAATTTGGAATAGTCTACCAGACCATATCAGATCCATCCAAAACCGTAATAGATTCCAAAAGCTTCTTAAAAATCATCTACATGCTAGTTGGTTATCATAATTATTCATGTTTCTCGAGTGTGGATTTGTTATTTAATCTGCTATATTCCTAATAGCTTAATTTCTAGTCTGGATCGATATTATAGCCTAATTATGCTATACTTCTAAAGTCTAATAACTTACGTAAATTGACGTGATTATATGTTTTATCGGTGGCCAGCAAGATAGGGATATGCCCTCACTGGTGGCCGATATGCTGGTAGCTATTAGATTGCTATGCCTTAAGCACATTTGCACACCTGTGTTTATTTTAACTGCACTTTTTATAGTTTTGTGTTACTATGGTATACACTATGTTGAATCTGTATTTGTAATCTGTAATTGTCAATGAATTAAAACATTGAGTCTCTATCTCTCTCATTCATTGTTAAGGGCACAGAAGACTACGTGGTGCAGAAAACTTCTGGAGTGGATCACAGCTTCAGTGATTGTGCTCTTAAGTGTGATTCTTGCCAGCTTTGTGTTCACACCTTCACTTGCACCTGCACTGACTTTTGGCTTTATTTGACTATATGCAAACATATTCATCTGGTGGTCAGGTTTGTTCGAGAAAATATGAATATAGAAACTGTTGATACTGATCATAATTCTGCAGATGAAGCATCAATCGCAAATATTGCAAACACTACATCCAATGGTTTGTGTTATGAGGGACAACTGCTGCTGCAAACACTCCCACGTCGTGTTTCAGACAGTAGACTGCGTGATGAGATACAACAGAAGCTACAGGCTGTCAGTGCTGCTATAGAAAACTTGAAGACAGTGAAGGCAATCATAGTGTTATGAATTGCATATCTAATCAACTCTCTGCTTTGCTACTGATGCTTCATGAATCTCAAGTTAAGATAACCAGGAATGCTCGCATACCATTGATGAGCAATGATCAGCCTTCAATTGAGTGTAGCCTCATACAGTAGAGATTTCTCATCTACAGTCTGTTGAATGTAGCGGTCAAACGGTTGAGATTTCTCATCTACAGTCTATTGAGTGTATCGGTTAAACGGTTGAGATTTCTCATCTACAGCCTGTTGAGTGTATCGGTCAAACGCTTGAGTTCTCTGATCAGCAGTCTATTGAGCTTATGGATGTATGCCACGAGTCAATGGAACCATTTAATCTTATTTCAAATGAACCAGCAAATAAGAAGATGGAAAAGCAGCCTCGCTTCTATGCCAAAAACAGACTGAGACTAAAGAAAACTGTGGCTAAACCAACTTCAATGGAAAGAAAAGATATCGGTGCAGCTCTAGGTGGAAAACTAGAAAATAGGAACATAGCTATTCAATCTGGTATGCTCGAGCATGATTATATGATTCAGTTCGATTGTAATCAGTTTTTATTTGAACATTCGTATTCAAGCAGAAACATTTCCAGCTTGTAGAATTCACATGACATTTCACTTCAGTGGCTTAGAATTCCAGAATGCATCGAAATTAAATTGTGCCTGATAATATTCAAATGCCTGAGTAATTCTGCCCTAACATTCTGCTTATGATAATAATTTCTCCTTCACATTATTGGCTGTTCTCTGATATACCTTTAATGGTATCTCATTTTTTGGTAGTTTTAATGTAATTTTTACGGATTAATGTAACTGTGTTGATCAATATGTAACTATTTAAGTTTGAAGAGTTTGACCCAAAGTGAGATTGCAGTGGAATCATATGCAATCATATACAGAATAAGATTGCGTCAGTGGATATATTTATGGCATCTGTATTTTGGAACAATGAAGGTATTCGGATGATTGTCTACTTAGAGCGAGGAAAGACTGCCACAGGTATCTGCTCTGCGGCGTTAATAAGAAAACTTTGTGAAGTTATTAAAGAAAAACGACGAGCATTTTATGCGCATGTCGACGTTCAGTAGGCTAATGTTATCAAACAGTAGCGTTTAAAAATAACGGGCAAAGGTATGTAATAAGATCCATCAAGTGTTATGCAAACAAAGCTTGTGAACTTTTAATATTATAAGACATGGTGTGAGCATTGGCAGATGGTACGTATTTGCTGATTATTTCATAAATAATCTGTGTTTGAATAACTTGGGGGTGGGGGGTACTCCAGCCATTAATGAGTACCGCCTGGATTTGCTGCAACACCCGCCGTATTCGCCAGATTTGGCCCCATCTGTTTTTCATCTGTTCGAATTCTAAATCGATTTCTAAAGGAATCACTATATGTACGAAAATTTGACAGCGACGAAAATATCATCTATGCCATCATGACTGGTTTGGGTGGCTTCATGAATCATTCACTATACCAAATTTCAGAACTGGCCAACAGAGACATTGAAGTTCTTCTGCCTCATATCAAAAAGTACTTAGTGGCTGTGAAGAGCTACCTAACAACGTGACTTACAGGAACGTCTACACTGCATGCGCAGATTCACTGCTGGCTTCAAAGCTTGCATTTTTTGCTTCGTGTGCGGCAATGTTTGAACCTTTCCTGCGGAAGTTCCAGACTGCTGTGCCAATGACAGTGTTCCTTGATGATGAAATAAAACAACTTTTTTGCTCAATTCTGTTGCGAAATGTAAAGAAGCCACTTATGCAGGAAGCCCAAGCCAGTGCTTCTAAGCTTCTCAAATCGATGTAAACAGCGTGGAAACTCTCCTGACATACAAAGATATTGACATTGCAGAACAAAGCTAACGAACGACTCGACTCGTTTTATGCGAACATTCTTTCTCGTGATGCAGAATTCGCAGACCTCTGGTGCTTAGTGAAGGTAGTAATGACTTTATCCCATGGGAATGCATCAGTGGAAAGTGGCTTTTCTGTCAGTAGTGATATTCTGGTTGAAAATATGCAGGAAGAGTCACTGTTTGCTCAGAGGCAAGTCTATGATGCAATCAAAATGGTGAAAACTATGCTGGAGAAGAAAAGCAAAGTACAAAGTCTGCTGCAGAAGAAGCTATACCCCTGCCTATTTTGCATGCAAGAGTTCACCTATTATCATTATGATTAGTGATTGGATTGTATTGATTAATGATTGGATTGTTACAATGTTTGTATTGTGCATTCTCTTGGCTTGAATGTATGCATTTTGTATGACGTTTCTTGACATAAACAATGCAACAGATAGAGGAAAAAATTTAACATAAAATCCAAATATTAGACGGAATAATAGACCTACTATAGTGGCCTTTTTGTTTTTGTGTGGTACGGTCAGTATACTGCTCATGCTACTAGTCGGAATTATATTCAAAGGGTCGTTGTGCAATCGAATGAGATCCTGTTTTACTAAATGTATCAAACTGTTGTTTAAAGAGAGTAGTTTTACTGAAATATTTCTTTGTATTGGTCTGACGATATTCTATGTGATGGTCTTCTGCTTGTCAAACAGGCCATTCATTTGACCATCCAACTGATACTATCGTTATGGGCTTTGCCTTCAGAGCTATTTCATTTTCAAACGGTTATTGGATATACACTGTGAGTCTTATAAGTGACACCCCTTTTATATTTGCAATAAAATCGTAACCAGTCGACACATTTCTATAAAATTTACAGGTTGTTGGAATCAACCAATTTTCGCTATTACTGCAAAATTTTGTTACCATATCTTTAAGAACAAAAAAGTTATTGATATATAGGAACGCTAGGGGCAATGATGAATTTACAACTATGGGCCAAGTAACTGACATTCTCTATATTGTTATAATGAAAACAGGGAAAACATCTTATGCATATCATGCTATACTTATCTTAAAAAACAGGCATTTTTGTTCAAAACGTGCCATATTATGTGCAGATTTGTAGAAAATTGCCGAAGTTATTGCCTTTTTAATAGCCCTGGGGTGTCAAAAGAACTATGCAGACTGTTGTTACGCATAAGGCCTGACTGCGCATTTAGCCTGTGCGCTAAAGCTGCAGCTGCTAGGCTAAAAATCAGATCAGCCATATGACATATCAGACTGGCTAGGCCGATGCTCCATTTACCGCCATCACTTGTTCACCGATTTGAAACTCATTCAATACAAATCACAAATCCATCATTTCCATTCTTCAAAGATGGTTTTCAGCAAAGAAGATCGCATTTTGATTTACGAAATGCGAATAGCCAAAGGCTATGGCGCCAAGCGTATCCTGAAAGAATTTCCTCGTAAAAACTGGTCGTTGTCTGGGGTTGCCAGATTGCTTAGAACCATTACTGAAAGCGGATCATCTGCTAGAAAGGCAAGGCCCAAGACAGGAAGAACGCCTGAAATTGTCGCAGCTGTTGAGGAGATGATTATGAGTCAGGAATCACAGCCTGGAACTCATCGAAGTACAAGACAGATAGCACGTGAGATTGAAGTGAGTCAAGCAACTGTTAGCAGGATTATACGCCATGAGCTTAATCTGAAATGCTTGAAAAAGAAACAAGCTCAAGAACTTACAGAAGCAAATAAGTTGACAAGGTTGGTGCGTGCAAAGCTTCTGCTGCGAGATTATCCCCAGAGCAAAGTTGATTTCATATGGTTCACTGATGAGAAGATTTTCACAGTTGCTGCACCAAAGAATGCACAGAATGATAGGCTCTACGTGTTTGCAGGAACTCGAAAGAAACAAGTTCCTGCAGCACGCTTGTTAAAGACGCGTTCGACCTTCACGAAGTCTGTCATGGTATCAGTCGGGGTGTCGTCCCTTGGAGCAACTGATCTTATCTTCATTGATCCAGGTGTCAAGATTAACGGCGCTTACTACCGAGACGTGCTTCTGTCACAGCATCTCTTACCAGCTATCAGGGCCATGTCAGGAGAATTCTTTATCTTTCAGCAAGACAGCGCTCCCGCTCATCGCGCATGTGAAACAGTTGCGATGTTACGACAGAATACACCTGCGTTCATACCACCGACTTTGTGGCCTCCGAATAGCCCGGATCTTAACCCAGTGGACTATAAGATATGGGGAGTCATCCAAGAGCGTGTCTATAAGACCAGAATTCGTGATGTGAATCACCTAAAAGAACGCCTCATTGAAGAGTGGTCTTCATTTGATCAAAAAATTATCGATGGATCAATCAGACAGTGGCGCCAGCGTCTTCGGGCTTGCATATCAGTTGATGGTGGTCATTTTGAACAAAAGTTATAAGCCACACCCAAATCATAATCTAACCATAGGCTCAATCAAACAGCTCTTTTCAGAGCTACCACAAATAATCAATAATTCAAAGCATCTCGCATAACGTGAGATTGCATGCGCATGATGTAGCCTACGTCTGTGGCGTTCTATATTAGGATTTTTGTTTTGACCCCCACCCGCAGTCGAGTTTAGATAACTTTTTTATTTTTATATGTATCTGAAAGAAATTTTGCAATATTGCAGAGAATTGTTAGCTCTCCACTCTCAGTAAATTTCACATGGATCGGTTGACTGATTGCGATTTTATTGCAAATATAAAAGGGGTGTCACTTATAAGACTCACAGTGTATATATTTTCAATCAATATGTTGCAATTATTGCTAGACGTATTGGTAAGAAGAAACCTAAACTGCCTTGTACTCGTGGCATAACTTGTATAATCTATTCCTTTTATTTCCATCATCACTCTGACAAACCGTAAATTGCAATAATTAATATATTTCATGAACAAATTAACAGATACACGCAGAAACTATGGTCATATCGTTCAGAATGATTTGTATAATGATTTAGACATATTTAGACAGTGAAATTAATCATATATTTGGTCGTATCAATGTTCTTAAACGGAAATTCTGTCTGTGTTATCTAGGGTTCATATTGAGACTATTCAGTAGTTTTGTCATGTTTTTATGATGTGGCTCTATGCAAGTTTTACAAACTGCCTTTAAAAAGACTTTAATCGTATGAGATCCTGTTATACTAAATGTAATAAAGTGTTTTTTAATTATTCTAAACACAGTAGTGTTACTAAAATGTTTCTTTGTCTTGATCTGTCGATATTTGATATTGTAATGCATAACTCTTGATGGTAAGTCTAAAAACGTTCTTAGCTCCTCGCTGGTTGGACATTTATATGTTGATCCTTGAATTTCTATATGTGACAAAACTTTATTGTGTGTGTATGTGTGTGTGTGTTTGCGTGTGTGTAATAATACATTACAGTGAAACGATCAACCATGATGATATCTATCTCTTTTAATACCACTTGTTTAATCCGTTAGGCAATTTATTCCATTTTTCATGCTACCAGTTCAATGAATGTCCGAGATATTACTCTAAGTTCAGCGCGGCTGGAAATCGAACCCTCGAGAGTTCAAGTTAGCTTAGGCTATGACATTTAAAACTTGATGACGTTATCTACACCTCTAACCAATGGGCTATTGAGACATTGTATGAAGCTTTTTTGTTTGTAGACATTGTGTTTAGTCTTTTCCTTGTTACTATCTTACATTGAATTGTCTAGTCAAAGCATTATGAATTTATTTCAGAAATAAAGAAGTGATAATGATGATCATGATGATGATGTCAAGCTTGATTCGATATATATTTAGTATGTATTTGTATTTGTAATAGTATTTCTAGTAAAGTATTTAATAATACTGCTGGATAAATAAAGTTAATATTTAAAGTATTGAGTTTTATTAAAGTGAGATCCTAGGCGGTATCTAAGCTAGGGCAAGTGACCAATGAGGGCATGCCTAAACAGGAAGTAGAGAGAGAGATCCAAGATGGAAGAGTGACAACACGGACATAAAACGTGCCAAGTTGAAAAGAGATTTAGGAGATTTGAGGAATCTCAGTAGTAGACGAATTGAGAGCAATTCGAAGGGTTCGGTTATTCGAACTAATTTGCAGTCCATCGAACAGTCGATGAGGAGGGAGTGATTTTATAGAAGATCGAAGAGAGTTCCATCGAAACATTCCAACCTAGGGATAATATTAGAAGGTATCCTAGTAGGCGAATAGTCGAGAGGAATGTAAAGGGTAGGAATTTATGCTAGAGAGCGTATTAGTAATTCGTATGTCAAAAGTAATTGTATGTAATATAAAGTACTTACTCTAACGATATTTAAAGTGGACTGTAATTCGATAGAAAGTATAAGTTTAAGTTATATGCAATTAGCTTACACGTGTTATTTGAAATCGCATAATTTTCGTTCTACTGTATAGATCTATCCGTGTATTATTTTATTTCTTTCATATTAAATTAATATTTAATTTAATACAGTCGTTGAAGTTATCAATCACTAAGTAAGATATCTAGATTCAGTCAAATCGAGGACAGGTAAAAATTCCAAAAATAATTATTAGAGGCATATTATTAGGAATTTGAATCCTGGACCATTTGATGTCAGGTCCTCATTTTACCTCACATTAAAAATTGTAGAATCAGGTTCCTCGAACCGCTTGTTACAGAATACACCCCAGACTTTTTTCAAATTTAAATTATAATTTCATAACAAACATACAGACACACAGACATACCAAATAAATAATAAATGTCAAACATGTTACTGTTCCTCGATATAACTTCTACTTATGCTGTTCAATACTCAGTTTCCCTTAACTACAAAGTTACTCACTTAAGTTACCTTACCACAGTTCTACTTACGTTTCAATTCAAGAGGAGACTAAGACAGAAGAACATATGATAGAATAGAAAAGAAACAAGAACAAGTACTAAGAGCCTAAGAAGAGCGATTGACTAACTAAGAACCCTATTATTGAACAGATTATTAAACTAAGAACAGATTATTGACTGATATCTATGTAAACAAACGACTGGCTGTAATTTGCTTATAAATAAATCTAAATGCAACTAATAACTAGATTTTTCACATGAATTCGGTTTACTCCGTACGGATTAAATAAATATAATAGTAACACACTCTATATCAAGCTCAGACGCGGATATATAATATATTAATAAAATATTATATTAATATTTAAAAGGATATAAACAATCTGGACTTCGTACCCTCTCACCTGTATCTACAATTCTATATATGATCCCTCGTCATATTATAGTAAACACCCGTGCTCATGTGTAGAGACTCATCCTGAGACATCGCTCTCTCTCTCTCTCTCTCTCTCTCTCTCTGAACATAATGCCGCCCAAACAACGCTCAGTGGGTGAAGAGCTCGCCGAGGCGATCAGAAGTGGGGAAATCTCAGAAGAATTGGGAAAAGTTATCGGCCCCATAGTGGCACAGTCAGTCAAGACAATGTTTTCTGAGCTAGTAAACCACCTGCTTGAGGAAAACAAGAATCTACTGATAAGATTAACAGTAGCTGAGGAGACAATCAGGCAACTAAAAACAACGCCGCCAATAGGTATCAGCATCCCTCCTCCCCTCCGTGTTCCAGAAAGGTCACCAAAAAGCAGAAGCTGGGCCGAGATAGCTGATTCACCAAATCCAGCGATTTCTGCTCAACCTATAAAATCAAGTCAACAAGTAACTAGCGTAGGTGGTACTAACGGATTTAACCGCCAGGCGAGGCCCCAATCGATCACCTACACAGGGAAGAAAACCGACAGCAAAATCAAAGCTGTGCCCAAGAAACTATCAATATTTATGGGCAGACTCCAAATCGACACAACTGAGGACGATATGAAGGATTTGCTGAAGGATAACGGTATTGCTGATTCTGTCTGCAAAAAGCTGACTGGAAAGACTAAGGACGGGCGGGAGTACAAATCTTCGGCCTTCCTTATCTCAGTCGATGTTAAATACAAGGATCTTGTTTTTAACATGGATCTGTGGCCTGACAACATCACGATCAGAGAATGGTGGTCCTCCAAACAATAGTCGACATTTCACTCTTTATAATGGCTTGTAATTTTAATGGTTTAATTAACGATGATTTTATCACTAACTCACATGTAGGCCTTTATTCACCAGAGGACTCTAATAAACTATTGAACTCTTTTAAACTTTGTAACTTTGCTATCTTTCATATCAATGTTAGAAGTCTCAATGCCAATTATTTACACTTATTAAATTTACTTGATATTTATGATTACAAATTTAATATTATTTTACTATCTGAAATATGGTCCACAAACCTGGCATATTTTGATAATATATTTCCTAACTATGTTTTTCTTTCCTTTCCGCCACTGAACCAGAGAGCCGGTGGAGTTGGTGTTTTAATTCATAAATCGATAGTTTATAATATTGTTGCCTCGTCAAATGACTACAAGTTACTAGATGATGCTGCGGAATATGTTATACTTGATGTAACTACCAGTAACGGCAAACTTCGTATATTTTTATTTTATAGACACCCAAGTAAAGCAATGCCGATTTTTATTGATTCATTGTTTGATTTACTTAAGCTGTACAAGCCAACGAAGAGAAGCATATTATGTGGTGACCTGAATATTGATTTACTAAAATATGGTTCTACTGCATGTATTGAGAGATACGTCAATGAATTATTCTCGATGAACTTTGTTCCGTTCTCTGTTATTCCGACGCATTGTGTCAATAATTCAATGAGTATTATTGACCATGTATTCTGTAATTTTGGTATTGATTGTGTGCAAGGCTGTAGAATTAAGTCATTAACAGTGGCAAGTGATGTTAGTGACCACTATGCCAACATTGTTGCTATAACTGCAAACAAGAAAAGGGTAAATTACTGTGATCGACCCACGACACGAATTTTCTCTAAAAAGGCTATAAATTCTTTTAAAAATCAACTTTCTTTTACCGATTGGACACCCATTTATAGTTCTGATCAGATAGACACGTCGGTCGCCTACCTAACTGATACCTTAACTAACGCCATTGATAACAATTTTCCGTTAGTTCTACTGTCTCGAAAAAGTTTTAAGGACAAACCATGGATATCAAAGGAATTGAAAAAACGTATCAAAATAAAAAATTCTCTCTACCTACTTTTCAAAAAAACTAAAAGTATTGAAGATGAAGATAAATATCGTGCCTATCGGAAATCAGTGGAAAAGGAATTAGAAAATTATAGAAAGATATATTTCAGCGATAAATTAAATATAAGATTTAATTCCGCTAAAAATATATGGAAAAATCTGAACGACATCACTAGCCACAAAAATAAAATAGCTAACAATTTTATTGATAGAGTTTACTCTAAAAATGGTTTTATTTATGATAAATATCAAATGGCGAATGAATTTAACAACTACTTTATCAATGTCGGTATTAACTTAGCAAATGAAATACCAAATAATTCTAATGATTACCAGTCTTACCTTCCTGAAAATTTCCCAAATTCTATATTCATATACCCAGCCATCAATAATGAAATCTTCAATATCATTCAAAGCCTAAATAAAAGTAATGCCACCGGACATGATAAAATAACTAGTAAAATTCTTCAGCTCGGTGCTGAATACATTATCAACCCAATTACTTTTATTATGAATAAATCTCTAGAGCAAGGCTTCTTTCCTACAAGCTTTAAACTAGCTAAAGTAATTCCTATTTTTAAAAAGGGTTGTAATCATGATGTATCTAATTATAGACCCATTTCTCTACTTAATAACTTGAGCAAAATTTTTGAGAAAGTGATCTACAAACGCCTGGTTGATTTCTTTAATTTTAACAATACTTTATCTGACAGCCAGTTTGGTTTTAGAGAAGGCCATTCCACAATTGATGCACTTTTCAGCTGTATCAATTTACTGACAAATAAAAATGCCGAGAAAAGTAAAACTATGGGCATGTTTTTAGATTTATGTAAAGCTTTTGATACAGTCGACCATGGTATCTTGCTCTTTAAATTATCTAATTATGGTATTCGTGGTAAAGCTTATAATTGGTTAAAATCATATTTGTCCGACAGACAGCAATATACTGTAATAGGAGATATACCATCTGATATAAAATATATCAGAATGGGCGTGCCCCAGGGCTCAATATTAGGACCATTGTTGTTTTTAATTTACGTTAATGACTTACAATTTGCCTGCACCAATGCCACATTAAAACTTTTTGCTGATGATTCCAATCTTTTTGTGCACGGTAGCAACCTTGAAGAACTGTACCAGGCAGCTAACCAAGCTTGCTCACAAGTTAGTCGTTGGTTTATCTGCAATCGTTTAACAATTAATTGTTCCAAGTCGGCATATATATTATTTTTTCCTACAGATGACGATAGTGCAAACATTACGGCAAATGATATGTGTGTTAAATTAAATAATTGTTCAATTGGTAAAGTTTCAATCACTAAATTTCTGGGCATTCTAATTGATGAGAACCTTACTTTTAACAATCATATCGATGCTTTAATAAGCAAGGTTAATAGCTTAAATGGTATGTTTTACAGACGAAGGGACTACATACCTCAGGGATGCCGTAAAAATCTGTATTTTTCTCTTGTTTATTCGCGCATTCAATATGGTATAGAAATTTATGGAAAAACAACCTCTAAGTTATTACAGCCTCTGCACTATTCCTGTAATAGAATTTTACGAACTCTACAAAATAAATCCAGGTTTTGTAATGTCAAAGAATTATATGCTAATTTCAATACTTTACCTGTATCTCAACTCTATATACTCTCTATAAGTAAATTAATTTATAAGTGTATTAATTTTGACGGTATTATGTCTACGGCAATTCGTGACATCATTAATTCTCTCCATCAAAATCGTTATTACAATACTAGACTGTCAAGCACTAATTATATATTTTCTAATAATAGCAAGCTTTTCTTCAAATCTTATATTTTTAATTGTGTGATGATTTGGAATAATGTTCCCTTAGAAATTCGTAATAGTAAATCTTTGAATTTATTCAACAAGAGATGCAAAAGCCATTTAATTAGTATTTTGTAATGATAAATATATCTTAATGTTGACAATTATCGTGCTATTTCTGTCTTTACTTAGGTTGCTTGCTTCAATAATTGTGATTTCATTTTTATGCCATCAATTGTTGTACAACAGTTTTTCGAACTTGCACGCCGGTTAGTCGTTACTGCTTTTTCGCTAGTAACTTTTGCTAATTTTAAATGTACATGTATGTTTGACTGTTTTTTGCGTGTTTGCTGGCTGTCAACTAGATAGGGTATATATGCCCTCTTTGATGACCTTGTGATTGTATGTATACTTGTATATGTACTTCAATAAACATAGTTCTCTCTCTCACCCTAAACTAATGTGCAAGCTGTTTATATACTGTCCTTCAAACGCACATAACTACTAGAGACCAAGCATACATGTAGGCTAATAGGTACAGCTACAAGTAACGCTGCTATTTCCAATTACTTAAAGGAAGTCAAAGGTAAAGGTTATCATTTGAAATGTTCATTAGTTCGACTATATAATGGAATGCTTCTACGAAAGCTAATTATAAGGATAAAGATCAAACTACACAACAACATGGCTTGTGCCGAAACTGACGTAAAGATACCCATCTACTACAGTTCAGCTTCCCAGTTCATCTTCCACTGCCCACTGGCAGGTCCATGGTATATAATGCCTCCACTCTTCTCTGTCTTCCGCTTTCCTTTCATTTCCACACATGAGTGGGTCTTTAAATCATCTAACATACCTAATCTCGGCTTGCCCCTGCCTCTTTTTCTTCCATTCTACCTTCTATGACATATATTCATAGACCTACTCCCCTTAGAATGTGTCCTATCCAACTCTTCTTGCTAGTACTTAATACGTTTATCAACCGTCTATCGGTACCAACTCTCTTCAGAACTTCCTCATTTATAACCTTTGAGTCCAGCTAATCCTCTCCATTCTTCTCCAAATCCATATTTCCAATGCCTCCAGTTTCCTAATATCTTCCTCCCTTAAGGTCCATGTTTCACATCCATACAATGGCGAGGTCCAAACCGAAGTTTTCACTATCTTTATCTTGTGTCTTTCTTTAGACTTTTTGTTAAAAGTAGTTTCCTATTACCAAAGGCCGCTTTTGCTTCAGAAAACCCTAATGCTACTGATTTTGGAATTGGCGCCAGACTCCAAGAGTTCCAAGGACAAAAAAACTAAATTCTGCAATATTTGAACAAATTGCGGATGCCAACTCATTACAATCAATTAATAAGAATTTAACGTCCGGTTCCTCGCCATAACGCAATGTCAGGGACGTCAATGAAAAATCATACCAAGGACGTCATTTGAAAATATAATACTAAGCGATAGTCTAGATGAACTCTTGCCCCGTTTTACATATATGTGTAATGTATCTTTACAAGAGGGGTTTCTTCCTAAATCTCAGCGGCATCATCTAGTTACACCTATTCTTAAGAATTCTAATTTGAATGCTGATGATCAACCAGTGTCTAATATAACGTTTATTTCCGAATTAGTTGACAGAACTGTCTTTCATCAGCTAGAAAAGTATCTAGTGAGTCATAATGTGATGAGACGCAATTTATATGGATTGGCAGTAGTAAGAAAATGGCTGATATTACGATTAAAGAAGTATGTGTGTGGTTCTGTTATTCCGATATCCAGATCTGTTAAAGACTTAGGAGTGATAATGGACTGCAAACTATAACTATATATAAGCTCAATATGTAAATCATGTCGATTTTATTTACGTCAGATACATCTAATCAAGCGATGTCTCTCTCAGGAAGAAGTCCACATTCTGATGCAAGTTTCATAAGCAGTAGATTGCATTACAGTTGTCAGGAACCTATATATATATATATATATATATATATATATATATATATATATATATATATATATATATATATATATATATATTCTTCCTCTAGTTCACCTTCCAGAAACAGACATTGTCGAGTCCTGTCCTCTAATAGGACTTAGACGGCTAGACGAGATGACATTATTCCATGGTTATACTATAATATAGACGGAAACAGGGTTATATATATATATATATATATATATATATATATATGTATATATAACCCTTATATATATATAAATATATATATATTTATATCTATATATATATTTATATCTATATCTATTAAATTGCAAATAACTTTTCGAATAACTTCTTTTAAAGATGAAAATATATATATATATATATATATATATATATATATATATATATATATATATATATATATAAACACTGTGAGTCAAAAAAAACCTTTTGTGAGCAGTCTCTCGCCAATAATTTTGGTATTAGTGAACCGATTTTTTAACTTCTTGCATATATATAATCAGGAAAACATTTGCAATAAGATAACGTTAAGTGACTCTGTAAATTATTATTTTTGCGTTGAAGCAGTGCTTGAAAATATGTGCTACTGAAAATATTCAGTTTAAGTAAATCAATCGCTACAGTATGTTTACAAATCCGAGGCTTAACTAACAACGAAACACATGAAAAAAACAGTGTTATAAAACTACTATCAACTGTCAAAGCATATGCTCAAAATGTCCTCCTTGGGCGCACATACAAGCTCGGAGACGTTTGCGCCACTCATCTATTGCGTTGTCATTGACAGATTGCTGCATGTCTTGCCAAACGTCCACCAGGCGTTGCTTCAACTCGTCCACGTTATTTATTTTCGGCGTAATTTCTCTAATAAGCAATCTAGCCCTCCCAGCGTCCAGTTTTTTGATGGAAATTCGACAATCAACCGATGTGCGCCATAACCCTTTAAGAGGTATAAGTTTTTTATGAGCGCTTTATCTTCATTAGTAAACACCATTTTAAAATTTCAACAAAAACAGACTATGTTTGCAAAATCGTCAGTTATTGTTTAAAATAACCCGGAAATGTCACAAAAACTAGATTTAAGAATTACACTTTTCTTCTTCTTTATAATTCTGAAAATATTTTCAAAATCGTTTCATAAGTGTCAAAGTTGTGCACGAAATACTGCGCACATGTTTTTTACGACTCACAGTATATATATATATATATATATATATATATATATATATATATATATATATATATATATATTCATCTTTAAAAGAAGTTATTCGAAAAGTTATTTAAAAATTAAATAGATATAGATATTCTATAAATATATATATATAAATATATAAATATATATATATATATATATATATATATATATATATATATAACCCGGTTTCCGTCTATATTATAGTATAACCGTGGAATAATGTCATCTCGTCTAGCCGTCTAAGTCCTATTAGAGGACAGGACTCGACAATGTCTGTTTCTGGAAGGTGAACAAGAGGAATAAGTGTATTTGAACAGTTGATACGAAGCTATCGTTTAAGAAGTAAATGTAGTAAAGTTAAGTTGTGAACATTTCATCTTTAAAAGAAGTTATTCGAAAAGTTATTTGCAATTAATAGATATAGCGGAATTAGGAGATTTGTAGGCCTACTATTTTAATATAATTATTGTTATATTATTATTATATTTACTTTATACCGTTCTATACATGTTTGCCATTATTATCATTCTATACATGTTTGCTATTATGTCATTTGTAAAAGTGTGAATGATTTCGTCATATATTTAGTTTAATAATAATTAATCAATGAATTATGAAAACGAGTTGTTGTGTTTTAAGCTTACCTAATATTTAAGGGTGGACCGGAGGACCTTTACACATCCAGTCTATAAAATAAAGATTAGAAATGAATTTCCCTACAACAGTACTAGACTCTTGTATGACGTTGGACAAGGTTAACGGAATAGATTACAGAAGTTCTGAACGTTGCAGCATGACTTATTTCTAGTAGGAGACATGCGTATATTACTCCGGTCTGAAGTGAACTACATTGGCTTCCCATTCCTCCAAGAATAGAACATAAAATTTCGACTACCGCAGAGAAAAGCCTATATCATCAGGCTCCCACTATCTGATTGATGCCTGTGTACCTGTCAGTACTCTATCAGCTCATAAAGCATTCCTATTTGCTAATGCTGAGATGCTTCGCATACCACGATCTAGAACGAAGATGGGTACCAGGGGATTTATTGTTTCTAGGCCAACTGCTGGGAACAATCTACCAGCTAGTCTTAGTCAGATATATCTCTTCTGAGCTATCAGAGGAAGCTTATGAGAGTTTTGTTCGATAGAGCATATAATTAATTGTTCAAAAATTGTTCCATAGAGCATATAATAAGCGCTACTGTGGTTGTTTGCAAACAGCAGCGTCTGTATCTACTTATTATTAGTATTATCGTCATTTTGTTATGATCATTAAGTTCTTTGCATAGTTTTGTTTGTCTCGACCTTAGATTATTGGAGTACAAAGGCTTAAACCTTAATAAAACTGCCTAGATAACCTTAAATTTAGTTTGCTTAGGTAGGTGCGGGAGGATCTATTTTAATTATCTACCATTCATACCGATATCTAAATATAAAGTCTATTGTCACTGTTACACTTAAACCTTTAAGCAGAATTCTGACAAAGTTCAGAGCGTGTAATTAATTGTTCAAAAATTAATTGTTCAAAGATTCTGACAAAGTTCGACAGAGCATATAATTAATTGTTCAAAAATTGTTCCATAGATCATATCATAAGCGCTACTGTACGCTACTGTGCGCTACTGTATTACAACAGTACAAAAATAACAGTTGTAGTAAGTTATTATGTTCAAAAAGGAAAAGTACTCTTTAAACCAAATAGTTTGGTATTTTCACGAAGGCTATTACTATACCACACCATAACGTAGCTTACAGTTTGAAAAGTAGCTTCAGAGGGATATTGTAAAGCTGCCTGGTAAGTGAACTAAGTTTAACATCTGTTTCGTATCACGAGTGACACAGTGTGAGATAGTTCTGCTCGTAGTTGAATCAAAGGTATCATACAATTCAGTAACTGCCTATGTTGGCTATAACTTTTAAGAAAATATATATAAGTATTGATATATTTATAAATTTTGTAAATATAGAACAAACCTTGCTGACAAAATCAGAGTTGCTAGTGCTAACGATGAGTGGCGTAGATGCTGAGGCAGTGCTAAGCCTAATTGCGCCAAGGATGGATGGAGAAGTAACAATTGCTTGAGGCACAGAACAAGGGTTAGGATATTTGCTTCCATATTGTGACAACAGTTGTTTCTGTTGCTGTGCTACCAAGTGCTGTTGCTGTAGCTGCAGAGAACCAATGGACTGTAGTGCAGTCAGACCTCGAGGGGACAGTGCATCTGCGGTTGGCTGATTCCAAAATAGTCTCACAGACGAAAGATTTGCTGGTGTTGCATTGGGTAAAATGGCTTCACTAGCTACCTGATCCTTCACAGCAAGTGTAGCAGGAACGTGAGCGAGACGGGTTGTTTGTTGCATCTGCGTGACTGTAGGACGCAATATCGTCAGCCCACTCTGTACATGAATCTGAAATCGGACATTATTCTGTGACTGTGTTGTCAACGGCAAACTGATTGAGTGAGCCACTGGAACTATAGTAGAAACAGAAGATGCCATTGTCGAACTCATCACCGTGGCAGGAGCATGTATACCTGACATAAATTGTCGTACATTCGTCAATTCATTAAAGTATAATCAAATATGCTACATAATGTATTCATAAAAATGGCAGGTCAAATTGCAATGCTTTTAAATTTTACAAACCTTCTTACCTTTCGGAGCTTCATTCCAATATCAGTCATACAGTTTACTAAACTGCATTTACACAATTTTTCAAAAAGTTTGCAATAAAATAAAATTTAGAGAGCTGCGTTTAACGCGTTTAACGACTGCTTCAGTATCCTGCACATGGTTAACATGGCTAGGATCTTGAAAGCCAAGGTCGAGACCTTTCTATCTACTTCTTGTATTCAAATTCTTTCAATTCACTAAGGAAATAGAGTCGAGGCAGGCCGAGATTAGAACTGTTCGATGAATTAAAGATTCGCACATATGTGACATGAAGAGGAGAGCGCAAGACAGAGAAGAGTGGAGACTTTAACATATCATGGAGCTGCAGTAGGCAGTGCATGTGCATGTGTGTGTGTGTGTAAACACATACCCACGCAGAATAACGAACATTAATATACGTATATACACCAGTTTGAATATCTTAATTTTACTATAGCTAATTTGACCAAACCTCAAAACTTCACAATTAAATCATCAAAAAAGGTTCGACATATGATTGACATTTCAAAATAATTTTTAATTACAGAACTAACCAGCAATGTGCGGAATGCTTGCAGCATGACAAATTGATGCCACAGATAAGTTTTCAGAAAGCATGTATTTTCCGGAAGTCACTGAAGCTGTCGATGCTCCGGGGTCCGTTACTTCCTGTTTTCAATAGGCATGCAAAACTATAATGTTAAAAATGAGCGCAATGGATGAGAAGTGTCTACTAGTGCACAAATCTTAGAGGTTTGTTGTAACTGGTTGCAATAATTCTAATTCAAGATCGCTCTTCTGAATTATTGCTTCTACGCGGTGTTCCACAAGGATCTGTATTAAGTCCATTGCTTTTTTCTCTATACATTACTCCACTTCGCTACCTGCTTGACGTTACCTCCATAAATATTCACTTCTATGCAGACGACACACAACTATATATTTCCTTTTCTAATCAAGATTCCGATCAGAAACTAACTCATCGTAGACAAGAACAGGATCAACGACCTCCATTACATGGTGAAAATCCTCGGAGATCACGACTCCAATCAAGGCACAGCTTCTTAAATTCAGTGTCGCCACTAACTCAGTCAGTGGAGTAATCTCGCCTCTAGATGTGGAGAGAACATTTCCAATCAGTTCCAGAGCATAACATATGTGTACAAGCATCAGAAAGTCTTCCGTGTGGGTGCGCTGAGGATCGACGAAAGTAGCCGTGCCTAATAAGACTTAGGACAGATATCGGTCGGACAAAGGTTGCAATGAGCCGATGGGAATATTATAATGCTCCAGGCTGCATGTGAATGCAGCCTGGAGGAGGAGGACATTGACCATTTGATGAACTGCAACTTGATCGGTGATGGTGTCACGCGTGAGGATCTCAGAGAGTTCAATGATCGGGCGAGAGAATGTGTCAGACGCTGGATTAATGCTCTATGAGGACACGATAAGAAGAAGCTAATTAATCTTGTAAATATTTCACTCGGGTTCATTATATAGTTTTACAAGACTCCGGAGATGCTTTATTACATAATAATTGTTTCATTGTTGTAATGTTGAGAAGATTATTGCAACTCTAGTTTTTTAATGCGGAGTTTTATAGCACTTCGATAAAAGTTTCTGATTACTAGATATGGAAAGGGTCCTTATTGTCTAGATTAGTTAATATTCGCTTTTTGGATTTTATGAACCTTTTAAGACTCCCAACTTCAAGGCGACTCGTCAAATGAGAGGCCTATTAACTTCGTGGGTGGTCTGTGGGTGTGTTAGAGCGCTGCACTCTCCTACTGGAAGCTATTATCAGCTCGCATGAAATTTTCCACAGAGGATTTTCAATGTTTACAACTGTCGGCCATTTTTGTGTTACTATGGTTTTGCGTACATGGTAAAATTAGTGAAGTTAATTAATTAATTAAAGATATTCAATCTATAAGAAACAAAAATTATAATGATATTTTTTCAGGTTTAATAAATAAATTTTCAACTAGTATAATTATAATTAATAGCAGCAATAAAATAATATGTTTCAATTTTCTTATATTTTTCAATACTGCTACTATTAAATAATATAATCTTTGTAAGACCTTAAATTCACTTAATTATACTGATTCAGGAACTCTTGAAGACTTGTATAACTGTAATCTCAACAATAATCTGACACTTACAATTGGCTTCCTTCTAATCCAATGACGATTAAGATAGAGCCACTTCTACATACAATATTTTTTAGTATTATTTTCACAGTACCTAATATCTTTAGTATTACATTCATATTTATGATGATTTATTTGACTAAAATCGACAATACGCAATCGTATATTCTAATAATATCTGATCATCATCATCGTACTCTATTGAATCCCAGTTTAACCAGGGTCGGGATACAAATAGACTCTCTCAAAGCCTCTCTATCCTACACCACAGCACAATCCAATCTCCTATTTGAGACTTTTCCATTCGTTTAAATTTTTGCAGCAATCCCTGGAGCCCAAGCGCCCACCAACTGAATGCTCTTTCCGACGTTTGTACATATCTTAATGCTTTTAGTCGCCTTCTACGACACGGGGAGTCACCGGTAGGTCAATTCTTCAAACAACCCGGACACAACACGGGGAAAATAATAATATTAATATCTAATAATATCTTATCATTTAATTTTCTTCATAAATTCCAGAGTCTATTTTAATAGTGAAAAACACATCTCTTCCCGCCTTAGATTTATATCATCTGTCTGACTGTTTGTTGATCACTGAATTGGTACCATTTAGGAACTCTTTTGCTTCTCTTCAGGTCAAGTTTTTCAGGTCTCTTGGTGGGCTCGATTTGTAGCGACATGTGATGGGGGACGTCCGTCACATCATCCTGGTATGAGAAAATTGATGTTAAACCTTTATTAATGCAAAACGGCACACTGGGTCGGGAAGCACAGACACTTGCTTACCGCCCATTTGCTCTTTCCTCTACATGGTTATTAGTCATCGTTGCCTTTGGAAGGCACATCAACTGCAGCCGGTGGGGATTTAAGAATAACCTTCCATAACCCTGGGATTTTTTCCTTCAAAGCTGTCAACACTTGGTCTTCCAAGGTGATCACCCACAAAGTACTAAACGAGGCCGATGTAGCTTAACTTCGATTATTGACGCGCAAACAAACCTAGTATGCTAAATCCCGCCGTCATAGTAACAATAATAATAATTATTATTATTATTATTGTCATCATCATCATCATCATCATTATCCTTATTAATAAATCAAACAATCGCAGGATATACCGATATATATATACATATATATATATATATATATATATATAATATATACATATATATATATTTATATATATACATAATATACATAATATATATATATATATATATATATATATAATATACACATATATATGTATATATATATAATATACATATATACATGTATATATATACATGTATATACAGTATACATATATATATATATATATATATATATATATATATATATATATATATATATATATAATATTTATATCTCTCTCTCTTTCTATAAATATATATATATATATATATATATATATATATATATATATATATATATATCGCCATTTGTATTCCAAATAAACTTCAATTTTTAGTGAGAACAATAACGCCGCAGCATTTAACAGAGGCGATAGAGGCTTATCCGATGGAATATGAGATGACAAGTCAGTCGCTAACTAAGTGACTTTAGCAAGTCAACAAGTGTTCATAAAATCCAAAAGTGACTATCCCATCGATAAAACCTTCGATAGTTTACTATGTGAATGTCATAAAACTGGCTATAAGTCATCATCATCATTATCTTCCCTTAAATCCCATTTCAACCAGGGTCGGGATACGAATTGACTGATGATATGGTGTGGAACAGTCCTCCCTGTCCCACACCATATCATCAGTCAATCCCCTATTTTTCATGGCCTTCTTAATTACCGCATCCCAAGTCAATTGTGGTCTACCTCTCTCAAGCTTAACATCCAGTTCTTCCCTCCAAACTCTCTTTACTACATCCTCATCTGCCTTTCTCACAATGTGCCCATACCATCTCAATCTCGACTGAGCCAACCTATCTCCGATCCCCTCAACATTCAAATTCATCCTCACATA
Organism: Enchytraeus crypticus; assembly: GCA_905160935.1. Lineage (NCBI taxonomy): Eukaryota > Metazoa > Annelida > Clitellata > Enchytraeida > Enchytraeidae > Enchytraeus > Enchytraeus crypticus. Next base: position 126,468 of record CAJHZI010000722.1, on the reverse strand, counting down.
TTCATTTTCCATTCTGTCCTTCCTAGTTCTTCCACACATTAGACGCAACATTCTCATTTCTGCCACATGCAAACTCTGCAGATGTTCCCTTTTTAGTGCCCAACATTCCGAATCATACATCATTACTGGCCTTACCTATCACACAACACTCCAATAGCAGCCCTCCACTTTGCCCATCCAATGTGAATCCTAATAGTAATCTCCTTTTCCGACTCCCCATTATCCTCTATTACAGATCCCAAATACTTAAAATCTGTTACCTTCTTTAGCTCCACACCCTGACTTATTACTCTATCTCCGTTTAACATCTCACCCTTACATCTACTCTCTAAATGCTCTATTTTTTCCTTATTCACCCTCGGTCCTTTACTTTCCGGTGTCTCTCTCGAGTTTTCCAACATCACGCTTACTTTCTCCACAGTGTCTCCTACTATCACCAGATCATCTGCAAATAGCATGCACCATGGGGCATCCTTAATAACTCCCTTAAGCAACTCATCCATAATCAATATATGACAAATATGGACTAAGGGCTGATCCTTGATATACCCCGATCTTCACATCGAAACTCTCAGATGGTCCACTCTCCACTCTCACACAAGTCTTCACCCTGCTGTACATATCTTTGATTAACTCAACATAACTCCTGTTCACTTTCCTCTTCTTCAAAACTTCCCATACTAGTTCTCTCGGAACCCTATCATAGGCCTTTTCGAGATCCACAAATACCATTTGTATCTTCTTCCTCTCACTCCTTTTCTTCTCCATCAATTGCCTCAACATAAAGATCGGCTCTGTTGTCGACCTTCCAGGCATAAACCCATACTGGTTGCCCTTAATGTTTGTTGAACCTCTCAACCTACTCTCCACTACTCTCTCCCATAGCTTCATTGTATGGCTCAACTGCTTAACACCTCTATAATTCTTACATTCCTGGATGTCCCCTTACCCTTAAATACTGGAACTAAACAACTCAACCTCCACTCCTCTGGCATCCTGTCCCCCCATAACATCTTGTCAAACAAGCACCTCAACCACTCCACCGCTCCCAAACCTAAAATCTTCCATACTTCCACCGGAATTCCATCTAACCCCACAGCTTTACCCTTATGCATTTTCTTTAATGCCCTCTCAACCTCTTCAACTGTAACATTCCGTACTTCAAAATCCTTAAATCCTTTGCTACCTACATCATCTTCAAGGCCTTCACTAACCCCCCTCATTTAACAAATTACAAAAATACTTCCCCAACGTTCAACAATCTCTCCATCTTCTGTTAATATTTTCCTATTATTTCCCTTAATACATTTCACACTGCCCACATCCCGTCTTTGCTTCTCCCTTTGCCTAGCTACTTAAATAAATATCCTTTTCGCCGTTTTTGCTATCTAATTTATGATAAAAATCATCATATTTTCTGGCCAATGCCACCACTCTCTTTGCCTTCTTCTTCAACTCCTTATAGTTACCCTTAATTCTTCTGTCTTACCATCCCTCCACTCCTTAAATGCTTTCTTCTTCTCCCGTAATATCTCCTGTACCTCCTCATTCCACCACCAAATTTACTTGTCCACCATTTTCCTACCACCCTTCACTACACCTACAGCATTCTCTAACTTTGTGAGATATTTTAACCCACATGTCATTAGCTGATCCCTCTAAAGGCCATTCAACATCAGCCTCCAACTTCATCTTCAATTCTGCTTCTTTTTCCTTTATTCTTCCCAATTTCATCCTCTCCATACCTGATTTTCTTTTTCTAATCTTCTTACCCACCCACACAAAGTTCATAACAACTAGTTTATGATGTTCTTCTTCTCATTCTCCTCTAATGACTTTACAATCCTTACATTTAGCTTTGTCCTCCCTCCGTATCAACAAAAAATCTATTTGTGATTTCCCTTGACTTGCTGCATAAGTAACTAAATGCTGCTCTTTCTTTCTTACAAACAGGGTATTGCATATAACTAGGTCATGGGCTACTGCAGCTTCCAATATTGCCATATGCTTTATTACTCTCACCAAACCCAAATCCACCAAGCGCCACCCTGTATCCTAGCCCATATTTCCCTACATGTCCATTTAAATCCCCTCCCACTATCAATCTTTCCTCCACACAACACTCACTCAACAATTCGTCAAACTCCTCCCAAAACCTTTGTTTCTCTTCCCCTCCACACCCAACTTGGGGAGCATAGACACTTAACACATTTAATCTCTCACCCTCAAACACCAGTTTTATTAACATCAACCTACTGCTTTTCCTTTTAACCTCAACCACCCCCAACGACATCCTCTCATTCAGTATTACTCCAACTCCATTCCTACCGCTACTTTCTCCTACATACCACAGCTTATATCCGTCACCCATAAATCTTGAACTAGCCCCTCTCCACCTGGTCTCCTGTACACTGCACACATCCACCCTTCTCCTCTTCAACATGGCTGCAACTTCTCTACCCTTTCCCGTCAATGATCCTACATTTAGTGTTGCGAACCTGATAGTTTGCCTGACGACGGATTTCGCATGATGTCGATCTGGATGGCACTTCAGGTCTTCCCCACCCCTACCGGGCGCGATTTCCCTAACTTTGTGGTCCGGGACCCCGTACGCCGTGCACTGATACATTTGAAGTTTATCCATTTGTTTAAGTTTTGTGGCAATTACTGGAGCCTAGGCGCTCACCAACCGAATGCCCTTTCTGACGTTGGTATGGATCTTAGTGCGTTAGTCGCCTTCTACGACACGTGCAGTCACCGGTTGGACAAATTCTTCAAACGACCCGGGCCCAACACGGGGAACTGGCTATAAGCAACTAATTTTAATATAAACAACTTCTAGATATCGAATTATCCAGCTTAAATATCAAACCTCTAAAACTAAAACTTTTTAATCCTTCAAGTTATTGATTAATTTACGATTTACTTGATTCACGATCTATTTTGTCTTTTGAAAGTTTAAAGAATAATGTGTTGTTGATGCTAAATTAATTACAGCCTTTTTTCCTGTGTTGTGTCCGGGTAGTTTGAAGAATTGACCAACCGGTGACTCCCCGTGTCGTAGAAGGCGACTAAAAGCATTAAGATATGTACAAACGTCGGAAAGAGCATTCAGTTGGTGGGCGCTTGGGCTCCAGAAATTGCTACAAAAATTTAAACGAATGGAAAACTCTCAAATAAGGGGATTAGCTTGTGGTGTGGTGTAGGACAGCGAGGATTTTAGACAGTCTATTTTTATCGCGACCCTGGTTGAACCGGGATTCAAGGGAGGATGATGATGATGATGTTCAATAAATTTTGGCAAGCGCTTGGTTATAATTTTCTAAATATTTGGTAGGAAATATTTACAAATTTTGTAGAACAACTAGTAGAAAACATACATCAAGCGAATTTACAAGAAGCCCACAGGCATACTCTGGCATCGTCGGAACAGTCGAGACAACTTGTGCGTCCTTCTTTTTTCTTTCAGAAGATTCTTGTTCTAAACAAATACAAATTTATATGTAATAAAACCGCGCAAATTTTGGCGCGAAGTTGTAAAGGTCTCAATTATGGTCATAAACATCATCATCATCTTCCCTCAAATCCCAATTTAATTAGAGTCGGGATACGAATAGACTGTCTCAAATCCTCTCTGTCCTACATCATATCATCCATCAGTCAATCTCCTATTTGATACGTTTCCATTCGTTTAAATTTTTGCAGCAATATCTGGAGCTTAAGCGCTCACCAACCGAATGCACCAAATGCTTTCAGACGTTGGTGTGGAACTTAGTGCTTTAGTCGCCTTCTACGACACCTGCAGTCACCGGTTGGTCAATTCTTCAAACAACCCGGACACAACACGGGGACAATTATGAGCCTAAACATGGTTTGAAAACTATGCTAAGACTAGAACTCTCAGAAACCAAATATTTTATGACTTTATAGCACTCAATATCCAAATAAAAAACTAGGCTCTTTTGAAATTTTCTTCACCACTAGTTCACCACTTACTGTCAGCCTATCATCTTAACCAATGGTGTATTCTAAATGTCGCAAATTAGATTAATGTTAAAATAGGGAAGACGTCCAATACAATAGAAATAACTACCATTTCTAACTGAATAGTGCACGCAGATGTTATAATTGCATAAAAGCTGGTAAAAAAGCTAATGTTAACGTCAGTTTCCTCACTCGAAAGCGATGTCAGTGACGGGCGAGCCCAGAATTTGAACCCACACCTACTGATCCGCTGTCGAGTATCTATACCGACTTCGCCAACTCAATGGCAAGATGTAATAATTGCATTTGTCCTCGTTTCACTTAGCAATTATTTGTTCAACTTCTATGACTCCATAGATTTCAGGCAAGAGGCAGGTCCAAGGTACTTATATGAGTTCACGCTCAATAAAGAGCACTCCATAGATCAATAAGTTAGTCCCTTCCCAAATGGCTCTGCGTTATCCATACTTTATGTAGCCTCTCTCTCTCTCCCTCTCTCTCTCTCTCTCTCTCTCTCTCTCTCAGTGCACTGCCTATTGGTAAGTCCAAGGCATATAAATCCTCCACATATTTCTATCCTCTGGTTTTCAGAACTTTTCTCTTCATATCAACATACGAATTAGCTATTAAATATTGTGAGACTGAAACATACAATAGGATTGCACAAGTAAAAGAGGCCTTCGGTATTATGACCTTTTAACAAAAAGTCTAAAGAAAGACACAAAATAAAGACAGTGAAACCTTGTTTTGGACCACACTATTATATGGATGTGAACCATGGACCTTAAGAGAAGTAGATAACAGGAAATTGGGGGCTTTGGAAATGTAGATATGGAAAAGAATGGAAAGGATTAGCTGGACTCAAGAGGTTAACAATGAGGAAGTTCCGGAGAGAGTTGGTACAGATAGACAGTTGATAAATTATTAAGAAATAGGAAGAAGAGTTGAATAGGACACATTCTAAGGAGGGAAAGTCTACTAAAAGAGGTCATAGGAGGTAGAATGGAAGGAAATAGACGCAGAGGCAGACAGAGATTAGGAATGTTAGATGATTTAAAGATTCACTCATATGCGGACATGAAGAGGTAAGCGGAAGACAGAGAAGCATGGAGGCATTATATATTATAAACTACAGATTAGACACATTTTGGTATTCTGTAAGATTGAATCACAGGTTAAAGCGATTCATAACTGCACCTCTCTTTTCGGAGGTTTAAACCACTGTTTAGCTAATTCACTGATAAAGAAGTAATATTAAATTTTATTTACAAAGGAAGCTGACTGGTCGATCAGCCTGAAGGACAGCGCTGTAATTTGACTGAGCGCTATAATTTTTGCGGGTGGTAGATAAACTTCAAACTGGAGAAAGTCTGTTCGTATCCCGACCCTGGTTTAACTGGGATTTAAGGGAAGATGATGATGATGACTTGGCAGTTAATTTAAGTTAATAACGAAGCAATATTTTCTAGTCAATACCGAACTTTCTGATTCGTGGTGTAACTCTCATTAAAGGTGTACGTGATCAACGTTTTAAAGCGAGCTTAGTAAATACCTACATTAGTGTCAATAATTTTAAGCAGTACTGCATAATAGTTAAATTTAAATTGAAAAAATCATGAATTAAACAAATTGAATGTGTTTTTTAAAATTCACTTGAAATGCAAAAATTCTATATCTAACATTTTAAATACCTGCATATCTTTTTCTTTTTTTGGCTTCCTTTAAACCAAGAGGCTGCTCCGTAATGTCCAAAAGCTAAAAACAAAATTTTTCTAACTATTAATTTTTAATCACAGCACACATTGCACAGAACATATATATCAAATTTATCACAAAGCAACAAAGAGCTATAACAAAATAAACAACAACGCGCTTAAGATAAATTAGCTGAATTATTAGTATTTTAATTACACATTCTACTACGAAAGTAGAAGTAGAGTTCAATAGTAGTGCTCAATCGTTACTGACATGCACCTGAGACAGAATTCCGAGGTTATAAACTAATATGAGTGTATAGCTACTAATAAAAATTTAAATAGCTATGCGTGACTAAGTTAGTTACAACCAAGAGTTACTTAGACTAATAAATAAAATAAATCAATTTCTAACAGGGGATGCAAACGTAGGCTTTTTAGGTTTTTTAAAGAAACCTAAAACCTAGAAGCCTAATTATAAAATTTGGATATGGAGAAGGATGGAAAAAAATTAGTTGGACTCAAAAATTTCCAGTTAAATAATCCTTGAGTAATCTGTACTGTACACTGTACAGTACAGATAGGCAGTTGATAACTGCATTAAGAAATAGGAAAAGCTGTATAGTTGCCTAACTATAAATTTGTATTCTGCCCACCTACATCACAAAAGGCTGGTGGAGTGGTCATTAGGCTTACGTGTGCTAGGAGAGAGCTCAGCTACTGCAGCCGCGCCCTCTCACGTCACAGTTAAAATTCGTTAATTCTCTGCAAATGCATGCATTAAAAGTTCAATAACTTTGTCAATTAAGAATGAATCAGCTCGTATTTTACGTCGTCTTGAAAAGAAATTATTGCTCTTCAAAATAGCATTAGCATAAATTTTATGTTGCACGTTAGCTATTATTTTAAAGGTTTAATTTTAAGCTGCATGTAACAAGCCCTTAATCATGTATTGGAAATTTCTTTTCTGACCCTACTCCTTTTCGCAAAACTATAACTTTCACGTTATTAAAGGTATTCAAACGAAATTTCTCCACGTTTTGTAGAATTGGCTGCTGGTCAAGTAGTGTAAATTTTGAGAACACGAGTCAACTCCTTACGACTTTGTTGTAAAGACAATTTGGGGTATCAGTTATAAAAAACACAGTGTATATATATATATATATATAGAGAGAGAGCGAGAAAGTGGGAGCGAATTGATTACTGGTTTAACTATAATTAGTTTCAAATATATTTGCGTCGAAATTTTTCATAATTTTGTACATAATTTTGTATGTGTTACTTAAATGATTGAATTTGTAATTATTTGCAATTTATTTATATATTGCTACTACCTAAATAGCGAAATAAAGATCTCAATATAGAATCTGAGGAATAGCAGGGCCCAGAAGAAGACTAGTTCACAAGGGTGTTAATTAAATATAGGATTTCAGTACAGTTACTCTACATGAATTCACGTGATGGTTTAACACAATTTGTTCAAATGAGCACACATATGAGATGGAGAAGATGCAGCATCGCTAAGCTACCAAAGCAATGAAGGGGACTAAAGAACTAGCTATAATTAGAAAGGGTAGAAAGGGATAACGATATTATCAATTACAAGCAGGCTTTTGCGACGTACTAGGCCTACTTGAAACTTTACTACGTATCTTATACCTGTATTTTTATATAACAGCGACTTAATAGGGGAAATAACAAAAAGTATAGAAAATTATATAAATGCATTTCATAGAAAGCAATCGGAATATCTAGTAAATAAACATTATACATATATATTTTAAAGTGCTGAAGTTGATGAAGTCTAAAAGAAATTCCTTGGAGTGAAACAGTGAAACCATAAGAAAAAAAGAGATTAAATTTGATAGGACATACTGTATTTTAAGACTAGGTCTAAATAAAAATGCACCAGTAAGACAAGCGCTTACATTTAGACAGATATGTGTGGGAAATAAGCATAGCTTAATTTAAAAATTTAATAAAGACTTTAGCATATTAGATATCAAATTCAATCTTGCTGCGTATGTGTATGACTCTCTGATGGATCGGGATCAGTGGAGGAGGACGGCTGGAGAGACTACTCTAGTGTTCAAAACGTGACGCCCAACAGAGTTCCATGATGACTTGAAAGTTTAATACAAGAAATAGATAAAACAAACTCATAGAACATCAAGCAGGTTTGAGGGGCGGTTATATCGTATCTAAAACGGATATTCGCCTTACATGAATTCTAGCAGGATACTTACAAATATTCCATTGATTAAAAAAAGCACTGTTAAGTAAGCGGATATTACTATCTTCTAAAGACTATATTCTGCTCTATGTGCACGGAATCGGGTTGCGGAGAATCGGAGAAACGGTTGCATCAGTTTTGTGCATCGAGAGAAGTTTACAAAGATTTTACTTCAAAACACGATTACACTAATTCAAGTAATAATTGCCAATGGTTCAATACCTTAATACCTCCTTCTTTCTGAATTATTCCTGACTTCTGCGTCATAGAAGACCCTGTTCCAAATTTTCCACCAACTGATGTCGATCTCAAAAAACCACTGGATGTTAATGTTCTATCACTGGGTATACCGCGCAACGGAGCTAAAATAAAGTATACAAACTAGCACATACAAAAAATCTATTAAAATTTTTTTCACTAATTTCAGTACCAAGAATATGTTGAATAGTATTTGTAAAGTTCAATTGTTTATGATCATTTACGGTCCAATTCAACACAAAAATGTCAATAATTCTAGACGATCGAACATGTCATTAAAATTGAGCAATATATTCCTTTTATAAAATCACCATAATTTCCAGATTAGATATAATAAAATACGAATAATATATTACCATGAGTACTGTACATTATTATATATATTCTCCTATATGTACAACAGTAGCACTAAGTATTAACTAATACAGCACTGCTCGTGACGTGTATCTTCAATGTCATTATTTTATGTACCATACACTGATTTTAAGGTTTGCACAGTATGTACTATCGTTAGAGTGTCCAACGTTCAGGATCACGTCACAACCAATGTTACATAACACTGAGCCGGGTAGCATAGCGGTAAGTTGCCCGACAGAGATCAGTAGGTGTACGATTCAAATACAGTCAGTGCTTGGGCAGTCATTAACAAGCTTTCGAGAAAGAAAACTTCCGTTAAACTCGATCCTTTAACCTTTCCCGTTTTAGGAAACCATTATAATTTAACTAAATCATTTATATTACTGACAACAGCAATGTTAATGAAAATAATTTCCATAACGATTACAGGATGTTAAGAGACAAAGATGTGATGACGGTAACGAAACGATTGAACAATAGGCATGATATGACACGTAAGCACGAAGCGACATGAAAATCTCTCTCTCTCTCTTAGTGCAGTGTCTACTGGCAGGTCCATGGTATATATATATATAATATATAATATATAATATTATAATATATATATTATATATATATTATATATATACTATATATATATATATATATATGTGTATATATATATATATATATATATATATATATATATATATATAGGGTAAACAGGATAGTTTTCTCAGGGAATGACACACCTGCCCTGTCAATGTCAGTCAAAGCTGAGGAAGGCATAGGGGAACCACCTCGTCAAAAAGCATATTCCCCAAGAAAAATAACGGTATATCACGACAAAAATGAACGCCCCAGTCCCGTGCACCCTTCAATGGGGAGGGGGTGGTAAGAATCCCACGGCCAGTCAACACCTTGGGTGCCCCACAGATATACCAAGAGAACATTCTAAGCGCCCCAAAAGAATAGAGGCAGGGGCAGGCCGAGATTAGGTATGTTAGATGATTTAAAGACCCACTCATATGTGGAAATGAAGAGGAAGGCGGAAGACAGAGAAGAGTGGAGGCGTTATATACCATGGATCTGCCAGTAGGCAGTATATATATATATATATATATATATATATATATATATATATATATATATATATATATATATATTAGGGTGACAATGAAATACATATGAAAATTTTTGTTCGTATTTTTATCACTCACACTCTCTTAAATTCTTCATTTTGGTACAAATGGTTAATAAAAAATAGTAGGATGGAATTGGTTGATATTTAGAGGTTGCACAAGACCGCTGAAGTTTTCATCTATTATCAAGCTATTGGCGTTTTACATAGTATTCCAAGTTTATTCGTTATTTATTGAATAAAATAAAATTCAATTAAGATACATAGAGATTCAGTTTAAGAAAAATAGCAACTATCTATGGAGTTAATTCTTGTATTTTAGCTCACAAAGCACATAGTAAATTGTTTACTTAAGTAGTCTAAATCAAAGGTCAACTACCTTACTTCAAGCGAGACAGAGAAAAGAAGAAAATCGTTCTAGAATTGAGTGGCAACCTGTTCAACAGAGTAGTGGCAGCAGCAACATTTAGGAAACAAATCAAGGTAGCAGCTCTGATGAAGATGTGTCGGGCGTATCGGTGAAAGCTAGTGTACCTTCGAAGAGAAGGAAGACTACCGCGACCGTAAGTTCTGAAGTTTCTGCTGCTTTGGATCGATCTTAGATAAGCGATAGAAATATAGTATATGTTTTGGCAGCTACTGTACATTCTTTGGGAACAGATTGTAATAATCTTACCATTTATCGGGAATTATTGAGGCAAGTTCGAAGAAAGAATAGAACGATATTAACTAAAGAAATCAAAAATTCTTTTACCTGTGATTCCTCGTTAACGGTTCACTGGGACTGTAAACTGTTGCCAGCTCTACAATCAAAAGAATCTGTTGATCGATTGGCTATTCTCGTGTCAGGTGAAGGTACGATGAAGCTTCTTGAAGTCCCAAAGATACACAGTAGTACTGGTGAAGCCAAGCGACGGCGGTCTTCAGTTTAAATCAAGAATGGAATTTGAATGATCGCATACGTTTCATGTCAATCGACATGACTGCGAGCAACACGGGACTGACAAGTGGAGCTTGTATGCTCGAACAGAAGCTTGGCCGCAATCTTGTCAGCTTGCCATATAGACATCATGTGATTAAGTTAATAGTCGCAACAGTTTTTGATTCGATTATAGAGACATCAAGCGGACCAAAAATTAAACTCTTTTAGAGATTTGCAGACTTCTGGGCTTCCATTGATAGACATGAGTTTGAAAGCGGAGTAGCCGATCGTCATATCATGGCAGCTGTCTCAATTGCAACCTCGTGGTGAGTATAGAGAGCTTCTTCAGCTGTCTCGACTCTTTCTTGGAGCTGAAAGTTTGGGAGACGTTACTATTCATCAACCTGGTGCTATACATCGGGCAAGATGGATGTCGAAGCTGATATACTCTCTGAAGATTTTTCTCTTCCGATCTCAGTTTAAGCTGACAGAGCGAGAACTCATAGGACTCCGTCGATTCAACGTTTTGTGATCAAGGTGTATTTGAAAGCATGGTTTACCTGCCAACGTCCAACATCAGCTCCACGCAACGACCTGTCTCTGCTCAGAGACATAGAGACATACAAGACCTTGGATGAATCTGTTGCATCGGCAGCAATGAAGAGTTTCTCCAACCATCTGTGGTATCTAAGTGAGACTCTGATCGAACTGGCTTTTTGATGCAGATGTTACTGTTGATGGAAAAGTTGACATGATAAGAGCACTTGAAAGCAAAGGTTCATGTGACTGTCCACCACGCAGAATTATTGTTGACGATAAAACTACCACGAAAAAACTATCTGATTTCGTAACAAGGAACACTAGGAAGCTGTTCATAGCTCTAGATGTAGATCAGGATTTTATAGAAGATCCAAGTACATGGGACACTAATGACGTATACATTAAAGCTCGGAGAAGGCAGGTCAATTAAAGATCGTGAATGACGCTGCTGAGCGCATCGTTGAGCTTTGTCAATCGTTCGACGGAGTACTTACTAACCAAGAAAAACAGAAACAATTCCTTTTACAGATTGTGGAGAATCATACATTGCATTATCCTGACTCAAAAAAATCAACGGTCGTCAAGAAAACGGTTAATCACTGACAGTGTTTTCAATAAGTAGGTCACATATTATATATAATATTCGAGTCTGTTGTGCAACCTCTAAATATGAATGGATTCTCATAAAATTTTCTAGATTTAACTTTTGCATAGAAATGAACATATTTTAGAGGGTGTGAGCATTAAAAATAAAAACTTTAGTTTTTATTGTCACCCTAATATATATAATAAATCATACCTGACTTTTCTTTTATATATATATATATATATATATATATATATATATATATATATATATATATATATATATATATCATACCTGACTTTTCTTTAATATCATTTGTCTTTGAACTGATTTTCTGTTTACGGATTTTGTGATATTTGTACCATTTTGTATGTTAGTTTTGCTCACCGGCTTGGATTTGACTCGAAAGTGCTCGACGTTGTCATTGATGACTGTAGCGCTACAATTGTTGTCATCATTAAAACGTCTCCACTCTTCTGGGTCTTCTGTTTTCCTCTTCATGTCCACATACAAGTGGATCTTTAAATAATTCCTAGTATTCCTAATCTTGGTCTGGCTTTGCTTCTCTTTCCTTACATTAAACCTTCTATGACCTCCTTTAGTGAACTATTTAACCTTAAAATATGTCCTATCCAATTCTTGTTCTTACTTTTGTAGCATTTATCAACAATCCATCTGCACTCACTATCACTAGACCTCTTCATTTGTAAATCTTTGGGTCCAGCTAATCTTTTTCGTTCTTCTCAATATCCACAAAAGCCTCCAGTTTCCTGACATTTTCCTGCCTTAATATCCATGTTCATGTCCATATAACAGTGTTGTCCATGCCAACGTTTTCAACGTTATGTTTATCTTTGTGCTTTTCTTTAGAGTTTTTGTTAAGAGTTCTTTCCTATTGTCGAAACAAGTGCAAGCGATTCATGGAAGGAACGATTTCCAACTATTGCGCATGCGCACAAGAATTGCAATAAGAATTTTTATATGGTATTATAATCGTCTAGTAAGATTTGTTGACATCATATATTCAACCGTGGTCAAACAGAAGCCCCGATAGCGTAGGGGTATAGAGCTAGGCTTTAGATCATGGGGTTAGGGGTTCGATTCTGGCTCAAGTCACTTTTAATTTTTTAAAGTTTAAGCTATTAAATTACATTAGTTCCATAAGAATATGGTTAGTTAGGGTTAGGGTGAAGGGTAGGGGATAGTTTAAAAAATTCCAATTTGTAATTTTTAACGCAAAATTTGCAACATTGACCCTGTCACACCGGTCATGGCGCATGCGCAATAGTTGGCATTCGGAAATGATTCCTGCAGAGAACCGCTTGTTTGTCGAATGCCTGTTCTAATTGTGCAATCCTACTACAAATTTCTGTCTCGCATTTCCCATCGTCTGTTACAGTGTGACCTAGATATTTGAAACTTCTTACATGTTCCACACTCGAATCATTTATCGTGATATTGACTTCACTTCTTTTCCATTTCGTTCTCATCACTTCAGCCGTTTTGATGCTAATCTTCATATCATATTACAATGATGTATTATACCATTCACATCGTATTCATTGTCTTCTGCAGTCAGTTTCCAATTCCTGCTACCATTCCTTGATCATCTGCAAATCTAATATCTATTAAGAGTTTACTTTCTACTTTCATTCCATATCAATATCTTCCATGGCCTCTTCCATTGTTGCATCTGCGTAAATGTTAAACAACAGCGGCGAAATGCTATAACCTTGTCATACTCCCTTTCCTACTTCACATTCTACCTAATATTTTTGTTGGATCTTGATAACTACTCTTTGATTCATCTACAAGTTTAGATCTAACCTTCCATTTTTCCGATCAATTTCAATTCTTCTCAAGATATTCAGCATCGTTACCCAATCAACCCTAAGAAAGGCCATCTCAAATTCCACGAAACATATAAAGATTTCATTCCCATATTCTAAACTTTAATCACATCGGGCCTGCATCACCTCCATTGCTTTTCTTGTGCTGCAGCCTTCTCTAAAACTAGATTTTGTCTTGCTTAATATCATATTTCCATTTAATTGAATGCGACTATTTATTATCTTTAAGATCTTAGACGCATAATGTATCAAACTGAGTGTTCTGTAATCAGAACACTCCACAGCATTGGCTTTTTTGGGTACTGGTATCATCGCTGATTTGGTAAAGTCGTTCACTGATTTGGTACAGTCGTCTGGCCAAATACCTGTATTGTACAATTCCATACATATTTCTACTAGTTTGTTCAGTGTCTCTCGACCCAGCATTTTCAAAATTTCTGCTGGGATATCATCTATCCCTGCTACTATTTCTTTCTTCATGCCACTAATTGCATTACAAATTTGCCCCTTCAATATGGCTGGGCCCATTTCATCACTTCCTGCTACATTTTCTTCCGACATTTCCAAATCCTTCTGACTTGGCTTCCAAGCCTAATCAATCATACTGCTCCTCTACATATTCTCTCCATATTTTTTGAACTTCCAGCACTGTCTTTAATTCCCTGTCTTTGTCATTTATGCTAATAATCTATGCATCTCCTTTTTTATTCTTATCGGTTCTTCAAAATTTCCTGATTTCTCGGTACATCAGATTAGACCGCCCATTTCTATAGTATTCTGCAAAATTCAAAATTTTCATTCTAACAATGATCTTTCGCTTTGGCTAAAGTTCTTTTAAGCTCATTGTTTAATATTCTATATTCTTTCGTCTATACTTAGTGTCAATACTTATCCATTTCCGCCTTTCATCCATTTTGTCTAACATTTTGTTTGTGATCCACGGCTTTTTAGCGCTTTCTGCTTTGAGAACACCATATGCTTTAGCTTTTATTTTAACAGCACCTGTTAATTGATTAAGCTGGTGTCTGATTTTGAGCTGACGCTATTTTACATTTACTTCTTTTATTTCATTGTCCTTCCATCTCTTTATTTGCTTTTCCTGAAACTGATTTCGTTTCTCGTTCAATCTATTCTTATTCATCCCCTATTAATATTCTTCGAAGTATTTGCCTCAGCTGCAGCCCAATTCTTCCCATCATTAGGTTGTGATCTGAATTACAATCTGCTTCTTGACAACGGCTCTGCCGTATAACACAAGGTGTACAGACCATACATTAAGCTAGTAGGAGGCTTGAGCTACTGTAATAGCTATCGACGGTCAAACGTATTTTTTCATATCTTAGTAAAGCTTCTCTTAATTGAATATCCAGTTCACTCTCTCTCTATTTGTATCCGTACTCCGACGTCTCATAGATCGTTTTTAATTAAAAGTTGACAATTATGAAAATGAAATGGACACTATAGACGCTGGAAGGCTAAAGTCTCACTAGCTCATTTCAGTTAGGTCCCTGGCGCATTTTAAGTCAGTTAGCTCATTTGGTGGCTCAATTAGTTCATTGCTGTGGTAGCGCATTTTGGATCAATTAGCTCGGTCTTCGGTCAGTCGCGGGTCGTACCACAGTTCGGTCTTGGGAAGTCAGAAGACTTCGGTGATTTTTTCATGTAAGTATCCGAAATGAAGGGTTAGAGAACTGATACTTAACTTTAATTAAGCTTTCAGTTACGTTGAATTAAACGTGCATCTGAACTGGTAATTTAAGTCTGGATAACTGAGTTATTAACTGAGCTATTTAAGTAATCTTTTAAATAAATAAAACGAGAAACTAAAGCGACAGAAATGCGAACTGATATTTAAAGCTTGAGGTGTATTGTAATTGTTTTTAAAATATTATTGTATTTTGCAACGCTGCTCTCTGGAATATTTGACTAGTTGGAATTTTTTTTCAACTTTTATTATTATTTTAGTAATCTAGAAGTGCAAGCTGTACCATTGTAACACACAGGGTTCGATTCACAAGCCCATGCCTTCGTGAGGGTCAAACCTCCATTACTGATGCTCGCCACTGACTAACCAAGCCATTAATTTATTATTATTATTATTATTATTCATATTTATTATTTTTCTATATATTATATTCTGAATAAGCCCTTGAATTTTTCACACTAAGCCTGTCCGTTTTTTAATCAGAATATAGTCTAACTGGTACCTTCCCTCGTCCACTTGTAACGCCTTCGTTTCTCATGTTGCATGTGTTGTCACCACTATTTTCGTTCCGTTGCAGAAATCCACCAGTTTTTCTCGTTCATTTAGCTTTCTTAGACTAAATTCCCCAACTTCATATCTGTATCTTCTCTTACCAACAACCGCATTGCAATCCCCATAACTATGAATCGATACGAGGCCTTTTCCCTCAAGGCTTGTTACATAATCCACATATCTAAATTTTTGAATGTCTTCATTAGATAAAGCAGTAGCAGCAATACCGTATAGTAGATAAGGAGTTGGTTGCGTTATCTATCATTTGTAGAAGGATACCAACAGATGCAGAATTACTAAGGTTGTCAAATATTGTGTTAGATTTTCAGTTAATCAACATTTAATTCGAATTTCATCTGAATTGAAGTACAATTAATTCATCTTCCAGTACTTATCATACCTATTACAGAAGTTCAATACAAGTCTACTGATACTTACTTGCGTCATCCATCTCTTTTGCAAAGCTTCTGATTTTAACAGGTACAGTTGTACCGGAGCTGCGTTTCAGATGACTAGCTGCTTCAGTAGCTGAACAAAGAACATGAATACTACTGTATATACTACACAAAACAATAAAAACAAAATAGCTAAAACAAAAGGAAAAATATGCAGTCTTTGCGCGCATATATATATATATATATATATATATATATATATATATATATATATATATATATATATATATATATATACATGTGTATATATATATATATATATATATATATATACATGTGTATATATATATGTATAAATAAAGCAGGTAAAGCTAATGTTAACATCAGTTTCCTCACTTGAAAGCGATGTCACTGATGGGCGAGCAAAGGATTATAACCCCGCACGTACTGATCCGCGGTCGAATAACTTGCCGACATCATCCAGCCAGTGGCGTTGTCGGTGTATATATATATATATATATATATATATATATATATATAGAATTATATATATGTATACATATATCTATAGATATATATATATACATTATATACCAACTCCCTATATATATATATATATATATATATATATATATATATATATATATATATATATATATATATATATACATACGGAGTTGGTACCGTCATCGCCACAGGACATAACTGGCGATGTCGGTAAAATACTAGACAGTGGATCAGTATGTGCGGGTTTCAAATCCTGGTCTCGCCTGTCACTGACATTGCTTTCGAGTGAGGAAACTGACGTTAACATTACCTTTAGCATTTTATATATATATATATATATATATAAAATATATATATATATATATATATACAGATATATACAAATATAAATATATATACAATATTATACATATATATATATATATATATATATATATATATATAGACACATTGTTACCGCACCAAGTTACGCAATTTATATATATATATATATATATATATATATATATATATATATATATACATACATATATATACAGATATATACAAATATAAATATTATACAATATTATACATATATATATATATATATATATATATATATATATATATATATATATATATATATATATATATATATAAATTGCGTAACATGGTGCGGATTTACGTTTGCTGATGATAAAAAACTGTTTGGAAAAGTTGGTATGAAAGAACAAAGTGACAGTATGGTTCGGAACTAACATTTGCTAAGTAAGTGGTCCCAAAAATGGGGCTTAGAATTCAATGTGGACAAGTGTAAGGTAATTCACTTTAGTAAAAATAATAATAATAAAGAAAATGTTGTTAATAATAAGATACTGCAGGTAGCGAGTGAGAAGGATTTAGGGGAAATATTTAGCCAGGACCTCAAAGTGAGGAAACAATGTACTGTGGACATTTGTTAAGCAAGTGGTCCAAAAAATGGGGCCTAGAATTCAATATGGACAAGTGTAAGGTAATTCACTTTGGTAAACAATAATCCTAACAAAGAATATGTTGTAAATAATGAAATAAGGCAGGTAGGGAGTGAGGAAAAGGATTTCGGGAAAATATTTAGCCAGGACCTCAAAGTGAGA
The DNA here is from genome assembly GCA_905160935.1 of Enchytraeus crypticus. Taxonomy (NCBI): domain Eukaryota; kingdom Metazoa; phylum Annelida; class Clitellata; order Enchytraeida; family Enchytraeidae; genus Enchytraeus; species Enchytraeus crypticus. The sequence goes on along the minus strand of CAJHZI010000722.1, from coordinate 108,650 downwards.
AAACAATGTACTGTGGCTGTTAAAGCAGCCAATAGGACCTTAGGACTAATAAAGAGAACATTCAAAAGTAGAAATGAAGGCATTGTTTTAAGCATTGTTTTTAGGCATTGTATAAATCCCCTTTGATTCGATCTCATCTGGAGTATTGCATGTCAGTGTGGAGACCACCCTACAGGAAGGATATTGAACTTATTGAAGTAGTGCAAAGAAAAGCATTATGAACTATTAAGGAATTCAAAGCATTAAGGTATGATAAGGGCTGTTCAACTGCCTAAGGACAGTTCAACTGACAACTTTAGAAACCAGGAGAATTAGAGTTGATCTTACAGAGTTTTATAAAATAATGCATGGGCTTACAGAATTAAGAGCAATATATTTTTTCAAATTCTCCAATAATGGTTTAAGAGATCATAGCTATAAGTTGTTTAAGCCTAGTGTAAGGACAGACTTAGGAAGGTTTTCTTTTTCTCATACGGTTGAAGATGGAACTCTTTGAGCGAGGTGTTTGCGAATGTGGTGTCGGTGAATATTTTTAAAAACAAGCTGAATGTTGTAATCATGAATGATTGGGGATTGAAATAAGCTCTTGGCTTTCTTCCCTTCACTGCTATCTAAGTTTGAAGAAGGATGGATTGGCTTTCTCCCCTTTTACCTGCTACCTAAGTTTGAATAAGGATTCGAATAAAGAAGGATGGTAGCAGTGTCTGGTAAATTCTGGTAAATTACATATATAAAAATGTATTGTTTGAAATGTAAAAACATACAGAATCTATAAGTATTAAAGAGCAAATCACAAGTAAAAATTGAAAAGGACACACTGCTTTGTATAAAGTATGTAATAGCAAATAATCTCAAGTTACAAAAATATTAGTGGTCACGGTGTATTTCTTCATTTTCTTATCCATCTTTTGTAAAACTGTTTGCAAATTACATTTATCATCAAATAAAGATGAATATGTAACTAGTGGATCATTTAGTAATCAAAATAATTACTCATATTGTGGTCCAGGCACAATATAGGAACAAAGAAGTCGCGAAGGCCATTCGAGAATAAATGAATTAGATAGAATGTGTAAATTGTATGATCAGTATTTTACTGCGAATACTAATACTGTCAGTATAAATATTAGCTATGAAGCCTTAGCCCATCGAGCATACGAAATTGCAAACGATTCGAGACATGATAGTATACAAAGGAATATGGCTAAATTAGTTACTATATTATGAAAAATAAAACAAAGTTTGGTCTAGGTGTTAAGAAAGAGAACCAGTCAAAGAACAAACAGTAGTTGCACCCTTTGAGGAATTAACTAGAGAATTACACAAACTGATTTGCAGAATATTTACAAGAAGACAGGTAAATGTATTAGAAGTTGATGAAGTTTGAGGTGCTGATTTAGTTGAAATGCAAGCATGGAGTAAGCAAATAATGGATACAGGGATATCCTAAATGTTATTGATCATATTGATAAATATGCTTAGAGTATTCCATTTAGAGATAAGAAAGGTTAAAGTGTGACTTCTTCAGTTCACTGCCAGGTGGCAGGTTCAAGGTACATATTCGTACTCAAAGTCTGTTTTCTCGCTCCATAAGAGCATTCCTTAGATCAACAAGTAAATCCCTTCACAAAGTCTATGCCTTATCCACATCATATGTAGCCTATAGAAGAGGAAGACTTCTGAGGTGGTTTCCCGTTACCTTCCTCAGTTAGATGGACTAATTACCATTTAATCCTGACGGGAAATATTTAGTGGTGCAGTGGGTCCTTTCTAGACATCCTCAGCTACTGCCTTTGTCACCTCTTACAAACACGCAGCAGATTGCTTACGGTTGCCATATTCTGCAGTGGTCCAACCACACCCGAGCACAACACGGGAAAGTGTGACTAACGTTTTCAAATTAATAGTAAAGAATCAAACTCAATACCAAAACATTTTTGGGTTGACCAAGGTAAAGAATTTTAATACAGCAACATGAACGATTGGTTGAAAGAGAATAGTATTAATAGATATTCAACTTTCGGAGATCATAAATCAGCAGTTGTGGAAAGCTTCAATAGAACTATACAGGAAAAAAATGTGGACTAGATTTACAGCAGAAAATACTAGAAATTGGATTAATTTGTTGGATAAATTAATAAAAGAGTATAATAGTACTCCTTTGTTCACATTCTTGATCTGCTTATTAGTCGAAACAACAAGTCATTTCTTGATTAAGGATACTCCGATCCTTCATAATCAGATCACATTGCAATTTTCTGTAAATTGCCCGTGTGCACCCTTCCATGTGCACCCTTCCAGGACACTTAAAACTTACAGAAACTCTCTTCTATTGACATTGATGCCTTCTCTGATGACACTGTGTCCTCTTCTTTGTATTCTAATCCGTCTTCAACTGTTCCCGAATATTCAGCTCAATTTAGCTCCATACTTTCTTCCGTATTAGACAAACATGCCCCTCTCATGACAATTCATTGCTAAAACATAACTGATTGGGATAGTGTAGATGGAAAAAATGAATGAAGATGGAAAAAAGACTAAAAACAGATCCTTGGGGCACACCACGAAGAAGAGGTAGTTCTGGGGAGAGTGCGTTATCTATACTAACAGGTTGAGTGCGACTAGAAAGATAGCAGAGTCTGATATACCAAAGTACGTTTTAAGTCTACTGGTGAGAATGGTATGAGCAATGATGTCGAAAGCAGCCGAAAGATCAGTAGTATAAGGCGGATACCTTTTGAGAGTTTAAGGCTAGGCAAAGGTCATTATGAATGCCGAGTAAGGTAGTTTCAGTGGAGTAAAGCTTTCTATATGCAGATGGGACAAGATAGAGAAAGAAAAGAATCAAGATGGCTGCAAAAGCGAGGGTAGATTATTTTTTCCAAGATTTTGAAAATGAAATTTAAGTTTGGAAATGAACGATAGCTAGAATGATCGTCTTTAGGAAGTGACTGCTTTTTAAGCAGAGGTGAAGCAACAGCAGTTTCAAAAGTAGAAGGAAAAATTCCTTCAGTGATAGATTAACCAGAAGGGTAAATGGAAGAAGTAGGGCGCCAATGCATGATTACAGTAGTTTGGTGGAATATCATCTAGCGAGCAAGATGAGTCGGTAGAGCAGAGATGACGGATTTAGATGACGGATGACGGATTAGATGACGGATTTCTTAAAGGAAGCAAGTTTAAAATTTTACAGCAGAGGTGGATTTGGCATAGGCGGATGTACAGTAGTCTCAGAACTGGGTGGTATAGAAGAATAGAGTCTGGAAATTTTGTCCTGAAAAATTTAAGAAAATTGCTAGCAAAAGTAGAAGGTGAATTGGCATTTGGAAGTGATTTAGGGATGGCGCGGCCTTGCAGTGAATCAATGGTTCCCCAAAGTTTTTTGAGTAGTTTTGGTTCTGCAAGATCAGATTCATAAAGTAAGAACTCTTGGCGGGAGGAGGTCCAATGATCAATTTAGTTAGCCTTGTTGGTGGGTTTTGTATTTCAGCAGGATTTTTCTTCTCTCTTATATATTTAGTTTGAAACGTAAGGATTTCTGTACAAGAATTTTATCAGAACTAAAGGATTTCCTAGGATTTGAGCGACCCGAAATAGTTAAGAGAGGTGAGTGCTTGTCCAATAAAGACGTAAGTAAGCACAGAGTGAAATAGTTGTGTAAAATTAGCTACAGTCGAAGTTGGATTGGAGTATAATGAAGAAGCCATATTATCAGCAGAAAATGAAGAAATACTGATGGAGGAGAGTTACGATAACTATTAATAGTTCTAGAAGCAAAGGAGTTAATAACCACAGGCAATTTGCAGAATATTGCACTGTGATCAGACAATGACAACTCTGAGACTCCGAAGTCAATCAACTTAGTCATGTCACAGGTAATTAAAAGGTCAAGGATGTGACCAGAGATATGGGTAGGAGAAGAAATATGCTGCTTGAGGCCAAAAGCCTCAAGTGTAGTAGAAGAGCTGTAGAATAGTGATCAATATGTGAGTCAATATGTACATGTATACTGAAATACCCATAATGATCAGGTCAGACAGTAAAGAAGCAATATCCTCAAAAAGTGAGAAGAAGTCAGACAAGAAGTCAGACTTGGACAAGGAAGGAGGTCTATATACAATTAAAAAGAGATATGAATTAGAAGCACACGTATGCCCAAGCAACATGTGTTCAAAAGATGGCAAAGATATGCTTTTAACGAGAGAAGCAGAAAAAGCGGACTTAACAATTTTCAGCAATGCCACCAGCACGACTAGACGAATGACCAATGTGCAGAATAGAATGGGCAGGAGAGGTAAGAGAGTTAGGACTGGGTTTGGAGTTTCAGAAGGTAACCAAGAGTCAGTTAAAACGAGAAGATCAATTGACTCATCAAGAATGTCCTATTGTATTAATTCAGGTTTGTTTAAATTTTTGTAATTGTAGTGGCAGATCGAACATTGAGACAGTAAGTGGACAAGTTAGAGGAAGAAAAAGGGCCAGGATTTAATTCAATATCGCCAGCAAGAATTAAGAGAAAGGAAAGAATGAAATTTAAATGTCGTTTAGAAGGGAGGTTAAGTGAAACAACATGAAGATAGGATTAGGAAAAGTATAGCAAAGGTAACGAATCAAGGCATTGACAAACAGAGGCAAGCGGCATAGGTTGGTAAGTAAAATTGCACGAGGACGAAATATGGTCAATGGAATTGCCAGTGAAATGGCAAGTCAATTAGAGAGTAGTGTGGGCCAAAACAAGATAAATAGAAAGAAATCAGAGCTTTAAAGTAAAGGAAAAATATTCTAGGGTAAAAAGGTGTTAAACGGCAAGAATAAAACTGTGATAAAAAATTTGAACAATTTTAAAACAAAAATGTTAAAACCATTATTATAAATTTGAAGAAAATATATATTGAAATGTAGAAAGTTATAGCTAATATAGTAGAGTAAAAAACAGGAGAAACAATTAAACAAATTAAGATAAAATATTAAATTGAAATAGTAAAACTCTATTGTTAGTAAATAAAAGCGTCATCCGTTAGTCTGAGCTTAGGATATCTATCTATAGTCACAACACTAGACTTGTTTCTTTCTCTCTGATGTCTTACTTCGAAAACAAAGAGCGGAAATAGCTTTTTGCAGTTTATCATGTTTATCTGTGTTCCGCCTATGAGATTATTAAATCCATAGTACTCTCTCTTAAATTTATCTGCCATATCACAAAAGTCTACAGAAGTAATCGATATAAAGTCTAAATTTGGATCTTCTGCGGGATATTTTTCGCTATTCAGTTGTACAAAAGTAATATGATCGAAAACTGCTGGATTTTGTTCTTGCGTTCTTATTTTATGAATTTGAAGACCTACCACAATCCATCATGGTTTCTCAATTCCGGCAGACCTATTGATCATCCATTCATAACTTGGAACATGTTATTAAAGTATGTTCATCATTGCTGCTACTAAATTCTATTGGAATTTCTCGATTATTTTTTACAAATTCAAGTAATGTAGTTCGTATTTAAACTGACGGTGTCATTTTTGGCATTAGCTACCTATGTCAGATAATACTATTTTGTAAGTATCAACATTATCAGGTTTATGAATAGACAAATCTTCAGATCCTCTAGTAAATTTCAAGTTGTCGCAAGTTATGCAGAACGTTGTCATACTCTGCAAATTCAAAAAAGTGCGAAAATGGAGCATTGAATGAAAATTCTCCAGGTGTACCATTGCCCATTAGTAGTATTCTTGATATTGCAAATCCTTTATGGTAGTTAGAATTTCTTTATGGTGTAAACTGATTAGCAGCTATAGCTGCACCTGCAACAACTGCTGGTGAAGCGTGTGTTTAGCAGAGATAGCACCAATATTTGTGTCTTTTCCTCAACATCGATATAGTGTGACCTGGATAGTTTAATGTTTCCATTGCTATTCCTCCTAAGGAATATTCTATGCTTTTTCAGAGATACATAATAGCATTATTAATCAGAGCTATAGAGCTATTTCAGTATCAGCAGAATAGGAATTTCCATTCTCGTCCATAACTAATCTTTTTATGTTAATAAAACTTTTAGATGGAACGTAATAATTGTCACTTGCTTGTATATCAATTTCTATTGAACTACTGCTATTACTAAAATCTCCCTTACTCTGTGATATACTGATATAACTGCTTTTCTTTCTATACTATTGTCAACTAATATTGCTGATTGATGAGAAAACAGGCCATTTTGAAATTCGGTTTCCATTTTAGAAATGCATAACATTATTAAATTTAAATTTAAAAATATTTTTCATACATCCGACGTCTATGTTCGGGATTAAAAACTTTCAAATTCAGTTCTTCAAATCGAAGTCTGTCCAATCTTACAAAAGTCCAAACATTACCAGATTTGCTTGGCGATAATCATTAAACCATTTATAGTTGTCTATTTCTATGACATGTACGCGTGGTGAAAATGTAACCCGTTTCTTGATTGACATTGATGACTGATTTACTTCGGTCTCCATTTTATCTATATATATAATTAAAATCGTTTTATTCCACTACCAGATTTTTACTTTCTATTATCTGTCTTGATTCTGGATCTAATTGTTCCTTATGTTTTCCAGCAGCTCTTTTTCAAATGAGAGCTTTACTTGCTTCTGCAATTTCAAACGCTCTAATATCTCCTACTGCCCCTAACATTGGTTTTGCAATCAATTCTTATTCTCATATGCATATGAGCCTATTCCTTTTAGTGTATCAACAAATCCCTGTCCATGTATCAAAGATGGTTTTGAAGAGTAAATCGCTGTCCAATGTCCATGTATCAAAGATGGTTTTTAAGAGTAGATTTTACAATTTGTTTGACTATCATTTTATAAATAGCAGTAAATATTAATGAAGTTTTTCTTGAAATAATATACATGTATCTACAGTATTTCTTCGCCCATTAAGTCTATTGGTTTGTTGTCTTGGTCTGTTAATCATAGTCTAACACTTTGAATATCTGGTCTTTCAACAACTGGCAAAAAGATTAAATTTAGACTCCGTTTCTCAATTATTTAAAAAACCTGGACTTACTTTTGGAGTAAAGCTATGAACAACATTTGATCTTTTGCTATTAAGGTAACTACCAATAACAAAATCACAATGTACCAGTATGGAATTAACTTTTTCTATGTCCATTGTATTTGGAGATTGATTAATACCATGTGACAGGCAGTGGAATTTAGAATGCAATGCAAAATATTCATTAAAACCGCGGCAGCAACGATTGTTGTAAGCAATCCATTTGAAATATTCCACGATTAGTTTTATGACATACTTTGTGCCTCAAAACCGCTACGACAGTCGAGTCGCCAAGGAAGAAAGAATGGATAAACCGGATCAGAAATATGAAGGAAATCACATATCGCCGTTGCATGAAGGAAATCAAGTATGACGTTGCTGATAGTGCAAACTTCCAATTTGCGAGACTCTACAAAAGTCACTTGAAGGAGACCTTTCAACATTTAAGAAGTGAAAACTGTATGGCTAGATTCGTTCTACCACGGATAGCTCAATGGATAAATTCATTATGCCAAGTTGTTTCTCGTCTTTAAATATGTTCTGATACATTCTCATGAGAATTGTATCCGTCGAGAGTAGATTCCCAATTGATGGAAACATTTTGATTTAAAATCTGCATGAGGAATCGCTCATTGCTCGTGTACAAATTTTGGATGCCGTTAAAGATTTCGATAGATATCTTAACATCAAGATTGAGAAGAGCATACAGCAGTGTGTTAGAGGAGCACACTGTCACTATTTGACAGTATGTAGCCACTGACTTAGCCACTGGCTGCTAAGATACTCGACCGCGGATCAGTAGGTGCGGAGTTCAAATCCTGGGCTCGCCCGTCACTGACATCGTTTTCGGGTGAGGAAACTGACGTTAGCCTTAGATTTAGCTTTTTCTGGTAGTGATTCAGATTCCCTCATCTGTTGTTACTAAGAAAAATCTTAATTTTATTATGTGGTAATATTCCTTTTCATTGTGATCTGCATATTTCATTACATCTTTCTTCTGCATTTTACAAACTTCTCATATTTGTTGTTCCGTGCTTCAGCGTCCCTGTTCCGACGATACAGCTCTACAGCCTCTTAATTTCATAAACCTTATTTAAGTATACTGTTTAGTATAGTGCATTTTTTCAGAGTAGATAAAAATAATCGCATAGACCTTTGTTTATTTACTTTATTTATTTATTATCAGCCATAGTAATGTAGAGAGTAGGTGGTCAAGCAAGCTCCGCAAATTAGAGAAGTCGACTGCCAAGATGATGCTTAGTCGAATTGTGTTAGAGGCAGATGAGGAGAAGGCAGAGCAGCAGATACAATACTCACTTAATTATTATATAGAATGTTATAATTATTATTACAATTATTAATGAAAAAGTTTTATAGCAGTGGCGTGGCCGTAATCAGTCTTCTAGACTAATATTTTTATACAGACTAAATAAATATTACATTAAAATTTACCATATGGATTGCTAACATGGTCCATACCACACCTAGCACTAGAAACGGAATATTGAAAGCATATGACTTAATTTTTGATAAACGCAACAAAGATTACATATGAAAATTGCAAAATATAACCAGCACAAGATGGACACACTTATACTTATAATAAACATACATATATGGTCATTTCATTTAGAAAAACTATGCGCCCACAATAGTGTTTTGACACCACAACGGACAGCTAAATAATTAGATTAATGCCACGGACTATCGAGTGTAAAATTGTTTCAGACGTAAGCAGCTGTAGAAAGCCTGGCTCGATCACCAAGTGAAGCATTGAGACGTTGACGACCTTGAGAAGCATACTGCACATCACGCATATTGCCATTACTAGATTGTGCTCTGAATAAACATCGGCTCCTGGATAAGCCCTTCAATTCTTCACGCTATTCCTGTACCGTTGTTTTATCAGTCTATCTGGTATCTTCCCTCGTTTCCGGTGCTTCCTGGTTTCTTCCACGTGTAATGCCGTCTCTTCTCATGTCTGAACCAAGTGTTGCTCACCACTAATCTCATTCTACTGCAAAAGTCAACCAATTTCGGTCCTCTCTCGTTTCTTTTTCCTAGACCATATTTTCCAACTTTATTTCAATCCTATAATAATCCTAAGGTAATCCTGTAATATATTAATTAACAAAGAACTATTAGTATATATATAAGGCGGTCCAGAATAAATGAAACTACTTTGGAGGCTAATAGCTTTGAACATTTTTATCCAAACGTTTTACTTGATGCATTAAGTAAAAGACAATTCTCTTTTCTATTAACCTGCTATATATCTAAAAGATACTATTACACATGTTTGAGAAATTATCCTTAGCAGCCGATACGTTCAATGAAATTGAAATGAAATGAAATTTTAAATGAAATTTAATCTAATTTTCAATGAAATTGCGCGAAAACTCAAAATCTCAAAATCAAGAATTCAAGATTATGCATTAGGCCTTAACTATTTCAAAAAGCGCATTGCAGTTTCTATCAATACCCTAAATGAATCGAGAATTAATCGAACAAATGTTCAATGTGTCCACCATGTGCCCGAAAAACTGCATTCACCCACTGGGACCACTGATCAATAGCCGAGTCCACGAGTGTTTGACTGATTTCAGCCCAATGGAGGACAATGACTCGTTTCAAATGTTCAACATCGTGAATTGGTTCACGAGAGACTAATTGCTGAAGACAATAGTAAACGATCGATTAGTAAATCGGTTTCAAATCAGGGGGGGCTGTCAGGTGGCCAGTTCTACGGTTCAATGAAACTGGCAGGTTTACTTTCATACAGGCGATCGATCATATGACATGAAAACACGAAAATTACATATCGGCGACTAGTGATAATTTCTCTAGCATATGTAATAGTATCTCTTAGATATTTAGCAAGTTAATAGAAAAGAGAATTGTCTCTAATTTAATGCATCAAGCAAGATGTTTGCATAAAAATTGTCAAAGTTATTAGCCTTCAAAGTAGTTTCATTTACTCTGGACCACCCTGTACTATACTGAGATATGATTTGAGATTTACTTCCACAAATGTGATTTTCTTAACATAGTAATGATTTTAATATGGATCTATGTGTTGCAATGTTTTAGAAACAATTGTACTTCATGATTTCAATACATACTTTTACTTCTTGATAGCGGAAAATAGATACTTTTACTTTTTAATTCCTAAAAATAATCACTTTTACTTTTTGGTTTTGAAAAACTGTACTGTAAAAAAGTTACTTTTACTTTAACTTTTTGATCCCCAAACTAAATACGTTAACTTTGACTTTTTAGTTTCATAAATTAAAGTACTTATCTCCAGCACTGACACTGAGGTCTACATATTACATCCATATCACATTTCTTTAGTAACAGGGTGACATGTGCAGATTGCGACAATGCGCGCTACGGCTTATACTGACTGATTTTCCAAGATTTACAGTAAATTTCTGGCCTCTTCCAGGGGTTTTCCTGGTTAATCAAATTCCAGGTAATCTCAGGTCTGCAGATTTTCCAGGTCGGTGTGAACCATGAAATGAACTGATATGCTTAGAGCATGCATAAGTTTTAAAAGAAAGAATTTATACATTACTTGTTCTGGAAAAGTATACTTTGAAATATATGCTAATGACGAGTAAACAAACATGGAAACCATTGCCAATGAACCATTAAATGCCACAATTCTCAAAGGTGTACTGTACAGAGATAAGTAACGTCATGGAGTTTTAAATGGCTCATCCTGCGGTCGTGGGAGCAATACCCGGTGGAGCAGGTCAGAAAGTAAAATTTTTTTAATGATTCTTGACAAATAACCAACTGCTTTCAAAATATATTTTTTGTTCATAGAGCAACGTTGGATCCCGGTTCTTTAAAATATTATGGCAACACTTACATTTTTGAAGGATTTCAGCTCTCAATGCAGCCGACTTCGGCTTTCGCCTCAGTGTGAAATATTTTCCAGAAGTAGGAATAAGTCCACCAATCGATGAAACAGCATTACGACACAAATATGGACACTCCATAGGTAGCATACCCATTTCGTTATTCTTCTTCACTAAATCAAAATACAATACACAATAGACTCAATAAACATACATATCTTTTATCAACTGCTTTTCTCTTCATATCAACATACGAATTAGATATCGAATCTTCCAGCATCCTACGCCTCAGTCTTCCTCCAACTTCTTTCCTTCCATTACCTCGTTTAGTTAATTACTCCCTTTCAGGACATGATCCATCCAGTTCTTCTTTCTATTCCTTATGATATTTATAAATTGTTTATTTATGCTAACTTATTTAGCCATTCCTAGTTTGTAATTTTGTCAGTCCAATTGCTAGTCTTCACCAAATCCACAATTCAAAAGCTTCTAGTTTCCCTGTATCTTCCATTCTTAATGTCCATGTTTCACAACCGTAGCGCTGTCCACACTAAAGTCTTTACAATCTTCATTTTCGTGGAATTTGACAAACTTTCTTTTAGCAGTTCTTTGAACTTCGTTTTTCTTACGGAAATATAGGCATTGCCACCTGAAATCGTTCTACCAGCGTTTTCAATAAGTAACCAACACTTAGCAATATGTTGACGGAGCTACAAATCTCACGGCGAGAAGATGAAAAGGAATTCCCAAAAATGTGCAATGTGAAGTATAATCAATTCAGTCACAAATTGCAAGAACGTAGAATGGTTGGATGACGAGGCGAGTAAAGTATAAATAGCGAATTTGGATGGAAAGATGGTAAATGCTGAGGTGATTATTTTAGCTGCTCAAAGGGGTTATTTTAGAATTAAGCGAGCTAATGTTGGAATCCTACAAGAAGTATAAAGCAAGGGTTCACAACAACGATGGACCAAAGGGACACATTATTTTTAGTACATTAATCGTGGGCTTAAATTCAATGTTAGCCCTTCTTCTATCAAATATCTTCACTTCAGTTCCTCCCTTACCGCTTTTTCCGAGAAGGGAGGAACTGAAGTGACGGTAGTTGGCGGCGGAAGGGGCTAAACTGTGGGTTGCTGTGCTGCAAGGGTCAAAACTTAACAAAGCACAGTGGAATTATATGAGAGCCTACATCACATGGACTACTAAAAATGTGATACAGCTGAGAGCATTATCGGTGTCAATTGTACCATTAGTTTATGATATAATTTATTTATTAATTATTACTCTCCATTATCCTCTATTACAGACCCAAAATACTTAACGTCTTTTACCTTCCTCAGCTCCACCCCTGGCTAATTACTGTATCACCGTCTATCATCTTCTGTTCACTTTTCTCTTCTTCTGAAGAAGAAGAAGAGGAAACACCAGTTTCACTCCAGTCTTCTCATAACCTTATCATAGGCCTTCTCCAGTTCCTCTTTCTCCTTTTCTAACATTAGTGTAGTCGACGGTATTTGTGTAGGTCCACAAATACCATTTGTATGTTCCTCCTCTTTCTCCTTTCTTCTCCATCAATTGCCTCAACATAAAGATCGGCTCTGTTGAAAACCTTCCACGCGTAAACCCAATTGGATGCCATCAATGCTTGTCGAACCTCTCTCAACCTACTCTCTTAATCCTTCCTGTTATAAACGTTATTATTATTGAAATGTTTCAGATAAATTCTTCTAAAGATGAAGAAAATCTTTTAACAAAAGACGTACATATCTTTACAGTACATTGTTTGAGTTAAAGTTGAAAAAGTTTTAAAGTAAATAAACTTGTAAACATGTTTTATTAATAATGCAGAAAGTTGTTTGCCCAGGCAGCAAGTGGGGCGCCTTTAACTTCAGTTCTGGATATTAATTGTGACATAAATTGTGATCATGTATTCTTTTTCAATCGGAAAGCAATAGTCAAAATCCAGGAAGATTTTTCTGAAAGGGTCAAATTGGACGGGGGTGAGAGAGGAATGTTGTGTTTCATCACTACTATTTAATTTCAATGTGGAGGCGGTAATGGTTGAGGCGACGGAAGATTGATTGAGGAAGAAATATTTTTGGAGATAAATTGCTGAAAGATGTGATGTTTGCTTATGATCATGATATGCTTACTAGTAGAGAAGTAGGATTGTAAAGGGTCATTGTCTGAATGCCACAGCATTGAGATATGGCATAAGATTAATATGAAGCTAACAAAGGTTATGAAACTGTCTAGGAATAACACGAATATCAATATTTCATTGAATAATACGCTACTGGAACAGGTAAAAAGCTTCAAGTATTTGGGCCACACTATCACGGATGATGGGAAGTGTGAACAGGATATAAAAAGTAGAATTACACAGGCGAAAGAGGCTTTTTAAAATAGAAATAACTATTAAAGAAAGGATTAGGGCAAAACACAAAGAAAAACATTACGAAAACATTGGTGTAGTCGACACTTCTGTACGGATGTGAAACGTGGACATTAAACAAAAAAGTTATCAGTCATCATGACACTGGAGGCATTGGATATGTGGTAATGGAAAAGCATGGAAAAGATCAGTTGGACTGACAAGATTACAAAATTACACATGAAGAAGTTCTAGAAGGAGTCGATACTGAGAGCTGCGAGAACAGAGAACAGTCACAAGCACACACGCACCACTTGTCTCGCCATTATTTTATTACTTTAATCTGAAACTTACGCAGTTCATTCTGTTAGATCTTACATTTTATACCTAGATATATATCTAATTTTTGTTTATTCAATGGATACTAAATAGTCGTTGACTAGCACTATATATTACCTAAATTAACATTTTATATATGGATTGTATCTCAATCATTTGGACTTCGACTCTCTCTCTCTCTCTCTCTCCGTCAACTCTAAAGATTGGTTCTTCATTCTACGTCTACTCTACACTGCTTCTTTTTTCTATGCTACAATTTACTCTTAAATTTAACTCTCAATCATAGTTATCGAATCTCGTTGCTCGATTATTTATGAAACTTCCATTTTTAATCTTATTTTTGCAATTCTATAGAATTTTATTTTGTGTGATGCTTTTTGTGTTATTGCTAAATTTTTCAACCTTTACAATGTCAACTCGTGTGAGCAATCACCCCGCAACACTACTTCACGCTGTTTATTTCTATACTATCTGTCTTGTCTCCACTTACACTGTGCTATTATTACTATTACACTCTCCGTCCCTTCAAACGTCTAATCTTACCAATCTTAAGCCACCTTGCCCTGGCTTCTACCAACCTATCCCTCATGCTTCTATTTGTCGGTGTCTCGACTCACTTCCGATTGCTTTCTTCTTAAATCCCAATTTCACTTCCATCCACTCTGTGCGCCACAAAATTCATTTTACCCTCCTACTATTGCTTTCTGGCGATGTTGCTCTTAATCCTGGCCCACATGTGCCCACTTCTCTACCATTGAACGATTTTTACGTTCCTGTGTAAACGTTCGTTCCGCAACAGTCATTAATGACACAATCAATAAACCTGAGATGTTGAAACATTTCATTCATGACTCTAATACAGGGTAACCACTCTCCAGACTACAACAAATTCCCTGACTTTTCCAGTGTGCCTCGACATCTCGTTACCTCGTTACATCGCAGCATCGATTTTTATGTTGGAAAACAATGTCAGAAATGATTTCTAAACTTTTCAAACTTTTTAAACTTCTCTTCACTGGCAACGCTTTTCTTTTTCAGATTGTTGCTCTTTCTTCAATCTGAGTGCATTCTGGTAAGTGGCATGAGACTGCCTAACACAGGCTATCATCTTGCTTGATATGTCTATTTTAGTTACATCCTTACCTAAGCACTTCAGGCCTATATGCATGATCACTCATTCATATTGAAGTCCTGTTTCAATAGTCGTTACGCATGAGTAAACGTTCGAGAAATGAAATAATTATCTCTCGCGTGTTGTTCAACGATCATGCCACCAAAGCAGCGATCAGCTGGTGAAGAACTTATAGAGGCTTTAAGAAATGGGGAGGTAACAGAAGAACTTGGACAGGTGATTGGTCCAATCGTGGCGCAGTCCATAAAGGAAATGGTCTAAGATTTGATAGGGAATCTTTTAGAGGAGAATAAGCGACTCCATTCCAGGCTTCTTCAAGCAGAAGAATCGATATTGCAGTTAAAGAAGTTGGCCTGCTCTACACAAGACCATTTGTCTCAGGACTTCACTTCGTCCAATGGTCTACCTAATCAACCCTCCAATTCCAGGGGAAATATGTCATGGGCTGACATGGTCAAAACCCCAATTCACTGCAACGTTCCCCTTAACCCCAGTTCTGAGCCATTCATACCAGTCAACAAGAGAAAGCCTAGGAGAGTCATAACGGGTAAAAGGGCGACCACGGATACTTCAGAACTGAAAGTCATACCACATAAAACAACCGTGTTTCTGGGAAGACTCAACAAGGATACCACAACGGAAAGCGTTACCAAATATCTAAAGGATGCCGGTGCGGAAGTTATCACATGCAGGAAACTGTCGAGTAAAACAAAAGACGGGCGAGAATTTAATTCTGCAGCCTTCATGTTAACCTGTGACTCAAAGTATGAAGATATTATTTTTAGCGACAGTTCGTGGCCCGGCGGTAGTATAGTACGCGAATGGATTTTTAGTGGAACTTCAAGGTCTGAGAATCAAAATTCAATACATCTCTAAATACGGCTGATACTACTCTGCCCGACAATAACGGCTATGCTCATATGCATCCTACTGAATTCTGTAAGTTCAACGATATAATAGACGACAATCTTATACAGAACGCCATGATGGGTTACTACAGCCTTCAAGCGAGTAACTGTCTTATAAAAGATCATCTTAGAGATTTGTCTATTTTTCACTTCAATATTAGAAGTCTTAATTCAAATTACATTACATTACTTGGTCTGTTTAGTACATATAAGAACAAATTCGATATTATTATTTTATCCGAAATATGGGGGTCTAACATTGATTTCTTTGACAACATATTCTCTGATTATCATATTATTTTTTCATCTCCTAATACTCAAACAGCTGGAGGAGTTGCAATTTTTATCTTGAATAAATTCTCATATAATTTTATTGCCTCTTCGAAAAATACAAATTTTTTCAATAATGCTGCTGATGTTATAGTCAACAATTATGGTAAAATACGTTTTTACTGCTTCTATAGGCATCCCAGCCAGCCTACTCGGGAATTTATTGATTTATTCTTTGAATTCTTAGCTATATATAAACGTGAGAGTAAAAGCTTTATTGTTGGTGATATGAACTTGAATTTGCTTAATTATGATAGCGATAGGTTTGTTGGTGAGTATGTCAAGAACCTTGGTAACTTGCACTTTACACCGTTCAGTATTCTACCTACGAGATGCACCAGCAATTCGTCGAGCTTAATTGATCATGTATTTACTACACTAGGCTTTAGTGACAGTAATGATTGTCAAGTCACTCACTGTTATGACTGATATTACCGATCACTATGCTAACTTATTAATAATTACATCGCGACGTAAGCAAATTAAATACTGTGATAGACTGTTTATACGAATTTATAACGGAAAAAATATAGAAAAATTTGCCTATCAGTTGCAAAACATAGATTGGTCCCTCATTTACAATTCTCAAGATGTTGATAAATCTATAACGTTTTTAATCAAAGCCCTAACCGATACGGCAGAGATCAATTTTCCTTTGATGCTCCCGTAAGAAACTAAAGGATAAACCTTGAATTACAAAGGAGCTTAAAAGCTGTATAAAAATTAAGAACAAACTATGCTACAATTTTAAGCAATCCAAGGACAAAAATGACGAAATGGTTTATAAAGCATATCGGAATAAGCTTGATAAGAGGTTGCGCCACCACAGAGTATATTTTTATCATGACTTACTTAATGATAAAATGAATTCCATAAAAAATATTTGGAAAACACTAAATTCAATTTGTTCCTATAAACGCAATTCCAATAATTCCTGTATTAAAACACTAGCAACAGATGATGGAATCACCAGGGACAAGGCAGAAATGGCTAACACATTTAACAATTATTTTTCTAGCCTAGGCAAGAAGTTAGCTTGAAAAAATTACCAATGTAAATCACAGTTATAAAACATATCTTAATAACAGTATATCTTCTTCATTTTTCATGAAACCTGTCTCCACAAGCGAGATTTTCAACACCATTAAATCGCTTAGGAATACCTCTGCAGCTGGTTATGATAACTTAAACACCAAGATTCTAAAATTAGCTGCACAATTCATCTCAGCACCTTTAAGCCATATTATTAACATATCCTTCCAGGCAGGTCACTTTCCAACCAATTTTAAAGTATCTAAAGTTATCCCAATACATAAAAATGGAAGTCTGGCAAATAAGGAAAATTATAGACCGATTTCACTTTTGAGCAACTTAAGCAAAATATTTGAAAAATTATGTATGAAAGAATATCTAATTTTTTTTAATAAGAATGACATCTGGTACGAAAACCAATTTGGCTTTAGATCTGGCCACTCCACTGTCGACGCACTTTTTAGCTGTACCAACCAACATGATACAGAATGAAAAAGGAAATAAAAACTTTGTTATGGGCTTATTTTTTGATTTGACAAAAGCGTTCGATACGGTCAATCACAGTATATTGTTAGATAAATTATGGCATTATGGTGTGCGGGGTCTTACACATACTTTGTTCAAATCTTACCTTTCGGGCCGATATCAATACACAGTTATAGATGATATATGCTCCTCTGTGTTACCCATTGATGTAGGTGTCCCGCAACGCTCCATACTAGGTCCTCTCTTGTTTTTAGTATAAATAAATGACATTCAACATGCCTCGAGCACAGGATGTCTCAAACTCTTTGCACACGATTCTAATTCTTTTGTTTGTGCCAAAATCTACCAGATCTGTTTAATAAAGCTAACATTGAATGCATGCTAATTAGTGATTGGTGCAAGAGTAATAGGCTTACTATAAATTATTCTAAGTCAGTTTTTATGATATTTTTTCCTACTGAATTCTGTGAGACTTATATATCAGAAAACAATCTTTCAATTATATTTGATGGTAAATTCCTATCAAGAGTAAAGGTAATTAAGTTTTTAGGTGTTCTTATCGATGAAAAATTAACTTTTGCCGAACACATTATCCCCGTTGAAATTCGCAACAAGTCATATGTCTCATTTAAACGATATTACAAAAGTTTTCTTACAGATTCATAACAGTGTCACCTGTCCACTCTTGGCAGAATAGTTTGCCATTTTGCTTGAACTGTTTGATAAGTTCATTTTTCTTAATTTCATATTTGCTAATTCTATTAATTTTACTATATTTGCTATTTTTATATTTTGCAATTTTGCTGTTATACTTGCTATTTTGAAAGTCTGAAGACATATAGTTTTAAACTACCAATATCATTACTCGGACGTATTTCCTGTGGTGGTCAGCTAGATAGAGCACCTTGTGCCCTCTCTGATGGCCACAGGATTCAATGAATAAGATGTTTGATTTTAACTGGAATGATTGGTGAGATTTAAATGTCTGATGCACTTATTTATTTGTTCATCGTTATGAAGTTTGCATTATGTGTCTGTGTACTGTGATTTTTCTTGTACTTTTTACTTTGGTTCTAATAAATCACACCTGCTACATGAATTTCATCAAAAACTATTCTTTGTGCCACAACAGAGCTTTCTTCCATGTTGTCAATTAGGAGCTCCTTATTTATTGGGAACCCAGATTCTACGGACGCATTGCCACGAGAGAGAGTCAAAATCATTTTAATAACTTTCCACAATGGTGCTTTCTTAAGATTGCTATCTGGTACAAAAATCTTGGAATAAAATTCATCAAGGTTTTGATCCCTATTATAGTTGCTGAATATTTCCTTATGGTTGGTTTGTGCCTATGAACAGAGAAGACTTGGCTTCATCAGCCTCACCTGCTGTTATTTGGCTCAACTCATGTAAATTCTGCAGTAAATCTCTCATTCTAGTCTCGGTTGTGGTTCGACTGTACAGAATCGCAGTAGGATTAATGCATGATATGGCTCGAGTTGCCTTATACTTCAAAGGACTTCTTTCTATTATTTTCTTAATTATGGCAACTACGAATTTTCTACTGCATCTTTAATTCCATTTTCTGTAGCTCACTAAAAACTGTCCTAGACATTTGAGACACAGCACCAAAACCAATGTCAATCTCATCTCTGCCTAGAAGATTTTTATCATCATTTAGATCAATTGGTATCAATTTTTGGGCATTGTCAGCACTGTCAACAACACTTGTTTTAACTAAATGAATCAATTTCCTAACTATAGCAGACACATCATCATATAAGAAAGCAGCCAATGGCGCTGAAGATAGAAGTTCCTTCAGAAATCCTTCAGTAACTTTGCAAACTGAAATAAAACAGGCCAGTTTGGCTTTACCAGAGGATCACCTGCAGCCTCTTTAATAACCGTTACGCTTGTCAAGCCCTTTGCTAGTTTGGCCTCTTTAACAAATTTACATATATCATCGAATAATGACAGGGCAGTCTCAGCAACTAATGTATCAGCTGTCTAACAAATCTGGAAAAATTTCTTTGGGAAAGTTTTGCATCCAGTCAAAGCATTAAATGAAGCACATCGTGCAGGCACATCTTTAAATCAGCGATACATTGCTCGGAGAACACTATTGATCCTCCATCCACTTTCTTGATGACCAGTTTGAAAGGCTCCATTTCTTACATGTAGACCACATGACCCAATACTCAAAAGCTTTACAGAAATATCTTCATTCATCGAGTCCTCCTCATATTTGTCCAGAAACAACCAATTGACGGATGGTCCATCCATGCTTATTTGAAGAATCTTTTCTCTAAGTAAATTGGCGATGCCTTCCTTAAATTTGGATAATATATCCTCAGCTTGATCCGTATCATATATCCGTAGCATGATTTAAAAATATAGAACTTAAGTATCTTGACACGACTCTGTTCTCACAATTGTCGAAGAATCTAACAACGAGGTCCATTTGACCACTTTATTTAAAGATTCGTCAAAGCCGACAACAAACGATTCCACATGTTTGAGCTTTTCTCTTACATTATTGCTGAAGTGGGTAGCCAAACCATACTTTATTATGTATGATGCTTTTGTCCTGCCTAGACTAAACTCTTCAGCACAACTTGTGAACAACTTAACAACATTGTCAACTATTGCTTAATAATTTGAAATTTCATATGCAAAAAAACCTAGCACATGTAATTAATTTAAATTAATAATAAAGTCTTTAAAAGATGGCGACACAGTGAGACAAAAACAAAAACTTTTTTACATGTTTTGAAGTGTTGCCATTACTTTCCGATTACTTCTTACCCATTACAAACACATAGCTTATAATAAAGGTGTTTAATGACTGCTTCCAATGCAATTTTGCCAACAATTGGCGTCTTCGTATTTGAACTTTTCATACTAAAAACGTTAAGAATGCCAAAATTCTATTTTCCCTGACTTTTTCCGGACTTTTTCCATTTTCTCTGAACTTTTCCCTGTCCACTTTCATATTCCCTAACTTTTCCCGGTTTTCCAGAAGAGTGGTCACCCTGCAATATTAACATAATATTTCTAACTGAAACCTGGCTCTCCTCTGATTCTCCACCTTCAATTATCAATAGTCTTACTCCCGACAACTATTCTTTCCTTCACATCATCCGACTTATGGGTCGTGGGGGTGGACTTTTTGGCATTTACAAGTCTCTTTATTTTATTACGCCTGTAAAAACACGTGACTTTACGTTTTCGAGAGTATGCTGCTAAAGCTGAACTTCGGCACAAAACCTTTAAAAATTCATAATTGTCTATCGTCTACCTTCAATTTCTAAGTCTCTCTTTCTGTCTGCTTTTTTTGCATTACTAGAAAATCTTGCTTCTTCTCCTTCTGAACTCTTCATCATGGGTGACTTTAATCTTCATGTCGATGATCCTAATGAATCGTATGCTTCTACTTTCTTAACTCTTTTAGATACATTCGACCTAAAGCAGCACATAACATCATTTACTCACACTTCTGGTCATATCCTTGATTTACTTATAACCAATCAACCTACTCTATGTCTTCATGCTCTCTTACTCTTACTCTACTTCCCCACCAACATTATAAGGTTTTCGCTTGGCAACTCATCAAGAAGTTCGTGCAATAATTCTTAACTCGTCTGATTCTTCCTGTGCTCTGGATCTCATTCCAACTAAACTAATCAAATCCGGCATAGATGCATTTGCGCCACCTATTACTCACTTAATAAACCTCTGTCTTAGTGAAGGTGTCTTTCCATCTCATTTTAAAAAAGCCGTTGTGACTCCTCTATTGAAGAAGGCTTACTTGCCTAAAAATGAGCTTTCCAACTATTGGCCAATTTCGAATCTTAACTTCATATCCAAAGTCCTCGAGAGGATTATATACTAAAGTCTTTGTCTTCATTTAGATTTTTTCTTATCACTCTCACCTTTTCAATCTGCATATCGTAAATTCTACTCAACTGAAACTGCACTAACCCAGATCCACAATGATCTCTGTCTAGCCATGGACGCACAGCACGTATCTACCCTAGTTCTTCTCGATCTCTCTGCTGCTTTTGACGCCATAAAGCACAACATACTCCTTTCTAGACTTAATTCTTGCTTCGAAATCTCTGACAAGACTCATGGCCTCCTCTTCTCATACCTCTCACAGTGTACCCAATCTGTATTTGTTGAAAACACTTTATCACCGTCATGCACGCTACCTAGTGGAGTCCCTCAGGGTTCTGGCTTGGTCCCCTCCTTTTCACCATTTATACCAACCCCTTAAGTCACTTGCTAACAGATTCGATGATGAAATTTCAGTTTTTTGCTGATGACACCCAGATTTACATCTCGTTCTCTAGTCCCGATTCTTCTGATGCTCTGCTCAAGCTTACATCTACCCTTGATCTAGTTCACTCCTGGTTTTGCGCTAATCTGGTTGTTGTCACTCCTTCAAAAACGGAATACCTTCTCATCGGCACCCCACAGCAGCATAATAAAATAACTAACTCAACCATAACATTTAAAAATATCCCCTTAATACCAACAGATTCTGCATGTAACCTTGGTGTCATTTTTTATTCAAATCTAAACTCTAAAACTCATATTTCAGCAGTTTGTCGTTCTTTTTTTCCATATCCGTCAATTACGTCAAATTCGTAAGTCCGTTGATATTAATTCAGCCACTGTATTAGCTAATGCACTTGTTCATTCTAAACTAGATTGCACCAATTCCCTGCTGAATGATCTCCCGAAGACCTATCTAATTGGACTCCAATACGTGCAAAATTCTTTCTCGAGTCGTTGGTTCCAACTGCTCCAACACGTGCAAAATTCTCTTTCTCGAATGTCTGGTTGCAACTGCTAAGAGGACGCCGCAGCAGCCACTGCTGCGGCGTCCTCTTCGTTTATTTTCTTCATGCAATGCATGCATAAAAAGTTTGATAACTCTGTCAGTTAAGAACACATCAGCACGTATTTTACGTCGTTTTGAAAAGAAATGATTGCTCTTCAAAATAGCATTAGCAGAAATTTTATATTGCGTGTTAGCTAATATTTTTATAGAGATAATCTACGCTAAATATAACACGCCCGTAATCCTGTATTGGAAATTTCTTATCTGACCCCACTCATATTCGCGAAACTATAACTTTCATGTTATTAAAGATATTCAAACAAAATTTCTCTGTTTTGTAGAATTGGCTGCTGGTCAAGTGCTGTAAATTTCATGATCATCGGTCAACTTCTTACGACTTTATTGTTAAAACAATTTGGGATATCAGTTATAAAAAACACCGTGTATATATTCGCATATATTTATTATGTATTTCTTCATTTATTAACATAATGGTACTTTAAATAATTACACAAAAATTTTATTTAAATTTCTTGTCAAATGATGATAAACATATGTCTTAATTTACAGCTAATATATGTCTCGATAGAATATCTATAAACATTTTTATAAACATTTAATGATATATAACATATTAACATTAAAGGATTAACATTAACATTGCAATTGCCTTCCGCAAAAAAATAAATTTTATGATGCGCAGTGGTGCCGCTCCAACGAATGAAATAATACATAAGGTGATTTTTCAAAGTAAATACCTCTTATTAAAGGTCTATATATAAATATATATATATGTTCTATATATATATATATATAGACAGATTTATATATATATATATATATATATATATATATATATATATGATATATGTTCTATATATATATATATATATATATATATATATATATATATATATGATATATGTTCTATATATATATATATATATATATATGATATATGTTCTATCTATATATATATATATATATATATATATATATATATATATATCTATATAGATATATATATATATATATATATATATATATATATATATCTATATATATGTATATATATATATATATATATATATAGAACATATATAGAACATATATATATATATATATATAAATCTGTCTGTGTGTATGTACATGTATCGGTATATGTATCGGTATATTCTGCGACTATGTATGTTTGATTTATTAACAATATTAACAAGGCTAATGATGACGAAGATGATGATAATGATGATGATGATAATAATAAAAATAAAAATAATAATAGTAATTATGACGGCGGAATTTAGCGCACTCAGCTTAGTAGCGAGTCAATAATCGAAGTTAAGCTACATCGGCCTCGGTTAGTACTTCGTGGGTGACCACCTCGGAAGACCGAGTGCTGGCTGCTTTGAAGAAAGGAAAAATCCCAGGGTAATGGAAGGTTAGTCTTAAATCCCCATTGGCTGAAATTGATGCGCCATAAAAAACTATTATTAATAAACATGGAGAAAGGAAGAAATGGGCCTTAAACAAGCATCTGTGCTTACTGACCCAGTGTGCCGTTATGTAATAATAAAGTTTTAACATTAATTTCTTCATACAAAGACGATGTCAGGGATGTCCCCCATAACATGTCGCTACAAATCGAGCCCACCAAACGACCATTGAAACATGAGCTGAAGAAAAACAAAAGCGATTCTAAATGGTGCCAGTCTAGCGATCAACAAACAGTCAGGCAGATGATTTAAATCTAAGGCTCAAAGAGATATATTTTCAACTATTAGGATAGACTCTTAAATTTATTAATAAAATAAAATGATCAGACATTATTAGAATATACGATTGCGTAATGTCAATTTTATTCTTATAAATCAACATAAATGTGAATATAATACTAAATATATCAGGTACTGTGAAAATAATACTAAAAATATTGTATGTAGAAGTAGTTCTATCATAATCATCATAAGATTAGAATGGAGCCAATTATAAATGTCAGATAATTGTTGAGATTGCAGTTACGAGTCTTCAAGACTTCCTGAACCAGTATAATTAAGTTAAGTTAAGGTCTTACGTGGATTTATTTAATAGTAGTAGTATTGAAATATTAAAAAAAATTGAAACACATTATTTTATTGCTGCTATTAATTATTTATTAGTTGAAAATCTAATGATTAAACTTGAAAAAGAATATCATAATAATTTTTGTTTCTTATATTATATTGAATATCTTATAGGGTTAATTAATTAATTAATTTCACTAATTTTTGCCATGTACGGGAAACCATAGCAACCTAAAAATGATCGACAGTTGTAAACACTGAAATCCTCCAAGAATTTTATGTCAGCTGATAATGCCAGCCAACGGCAGAGTTTAACGCCCACAGACCACACACAAAGTAAAAAGCTCTATCAGTTATCAGTTAGCGTCGACTTGAAGTTGAGCGTCGACTTGAAGTTGAGCGTCGTAAAAGGTTAATAAAATCCAAACAGCGAATATTAACTTATCTAGGCAATAAGGACCCTTTCAATAACTAGTAATCAGAAACTTACATCGAAGTCTTATAAAACTCGCCATAAATGGCTCTTTTTCAACTTCAATGTTTGTCAAAATTTCAAGAAGGACATGTTTTAAAGCCTATATACTGCATGCTTTAATATAATTAAAAACAGAGAAAATATTATGTTTATCCTGATGTTACACAAGAAAATAATGCAAATTAATAGAAAGATTATATAGAATATGGAACTGGGGAGCCCACGGTATTAAAGTTCGTCTTTTATATTAAGAGTTGACATACCAATTTTTTTAAGTTCACTGATGATATCATGGAAAAATGTAAGACCTTCATCCACATCTGCCTTAAGGCCTCCAGAACTCGGATAAGCTTTCAAAATGTCACCAATCATACCCACCCATGGATCGCCATCTTCTTGTGCTGACAGCAAGACAACATCTAGCTCTGCTTTCCACTAAACAATAATCATGCACGTATGAAACAAAATTGGCATGCCTTTACAGATATGCCTATAAATTTCTTTTTCATACGAAGCATTCTATATTAACCGATTACAATAATTGTGATATTTGCAAAGCTAACATTTTATGAACCTTAATGATATGGTATGAAAATTATTACCAGTATGTTAGAGCTAACTTAGATTAGAGTTAAATTGGAGTAGAGTTTTAAAAAAGCTTACATAAACGTCAGTTTCCTCACTCGAAAGCGATGTCAGGATGGTCAAGTCCAGGATTTGAACCCCGCATATACTGATACATGATCGAATATCTTACCATCACTGCTCGAGCCACTGGCGATGTCAGTAAGATATTCCACTGGCTCCAGCCACTAGTTAAACTAGGGATTATAAATTTCTGAACTTTTTGAAAAAGTGTGTGGTGGTTATAAATTTCAAGGTCCACTCATAAATTTTATCGTTCAGCCAATGACAGCGCTGACCTTCAGACTGATCAACCAATCTGTTTACTTCGTAGACAAAAGCAGAATTTTACTTCGTATACTGCGGTTTAACTAATTCGCTGGTTCAGCCTCCAAATCGAGTGGTGCAACTTTTAATCCATATAATATAAAATTGTGACTACTCCTTTGTTTAAACCACTGTTGAGGTATAAACTGTGATTGATCTATTACTTAAAAATAATTAATCATAATTATAACAAAGGTTTAACGTCCATTTCCTCATCCAAGGATGATGTCATGGACGTCCCCAAAGCACACATCACTACAGATCAATTCACCCAGATCAATCTGCAAAAGAAATGCGCTAAGGAGAAGTAAGCTTCTAAACGAAAGCCAGACCGGTGATCAAAAATGGTCAGGGTAAATTGATTATGTCTACAGTGGGAAAAGGTAAGTCTTAAGCTTGCTGGAGAAAGTTGAAAAAGAAAAACAAGAGCAAAGATAAGTAGGTTAAGAGTTCCACATTTTGGGTGCTGAAGAAGAAAATGAACGTCGGCCCAATGATGTGAGAATTCGAGAAGTCGAGAGGACTTGCAAAGAACACATGCAAGAGAATTTTGGACGTGCTGCAAACTATTGAGAGAAGAAGTCAACCCATGTAATAATGAATTACAGTAGTAGAGCTTAGAATGAACTATAGAATTAGCAAGGATAGTGGCTGAATTTCTAGTAAGGGATGGACGTATTTGCCTAATCTGACAAATCTGAAAGAAAGAATAGCGACAAACAGAAGAGATATGGGATTTAAAGTCAAGGTTTTCATCAAATATGACTCAGAGGCTTTTGGCGGATGGAGAAGGTGAAAGAGCAAGATTCTGAAAATTAACAGAGTTATTAGTTATTAGTAATTTTACTTCTTTGCAAAAGAAGTGCCAATGAAAAGTAAGGGATTAACATCAAGACGATTAGCACAAAATCAGGAATAAACCTGGTCTAGAATGGATAGGAGAGAGGTTAGTATCTGATCTGAATCTTGATTAGAAAAGGAAATATATAGTTGCGTGTCGTCTGCATAGAAGTGAAAATTTATGGAGGACTGAGTAAGCAGTTAGCTAAGAGAAGTGATATATAAAGAGAAGAGAAATGGACCCAATACTGAACCTTGTGGAACACCGCGTAGGAGGGGTAGTTCAGAAGAGCGATTTTGACCAATTTGACCAATAACGACCGATTTTGTGCGACAAGAGATATGATGTAGAAAGGAAAAAGGAGAAACAGACGGGCCAAAACAGGATTTAAGCCTATTTATTACAATGCCATGGTCAATTGTATCGAAGGCAGCAGAGAGATCTAGAAGAACCAAAGAAGAAACCTGTTTCCTACTCATAGCCAAACTAAGATCATTATGTATCCATAATAATCGAACGAAGAAGAAGAAGAGCGATTTCAGTAGAATGGAGTTTTCTATAGGCAGATTGATAATGAAAGAGAGGAGGCAAAGAATCAAGATTAGTGAATAAATGTGTAGAAATTGCCATTTCAAGAAGTTTTGAGATGAAGTTAAGATTGGAAATAGGAAGGTAACTAGAAAGATCATCTTTTGGTAGAGAAAGCATTTTTAGCAAAGGAGACACAACAGCTTGTTTTAATGAGATCTGGAAGATGCCTTCTGAGTGTGAGAGGTTGATTAAGTATGTAATAGGAGCAACTAAAACATCAATCAGTAATTTCAGTAGTTTTGTAGGAATAACATCAAGGCTGCAAGATGAGTCGGTGGAGCGAAGAATAAAATTGAGTATTTCTTCCAGTTTAGCTGGTTCAAAACTAGAAAGTAGTGGTGGCTCAAGCATATTTACAGAAATGGTGTTGTCGGTGTCAATGGAGTTGAAGAGTATAGAGCTACAGAGTTTGGCAATTTTGTCATCAAAAAAGTTGAGAAAAGAGGTAGCAAGAGATGATGGTGAGGTGATCAAGGCGAGTGGCTTGGGAATGGTGCGATATTTTAATATGAATTTTTTTATATACTTAAATATCAATTAAACTATTAAGATAGTCAAGATAGATAAGATAGATATTATGAAGATAGACTGAGTGCAGTTCACATAACAGCCATGGAAACCAGGAGAATCCGAGGGGATCTTCGAGAGGTTTATCTAATGCATGGGCTTACTGATTTGAATTTATGGATCTTTTTAATTTGTTTTCAGATAGTTTAAGAGATCATACCCACACATAAATTATTTAAGCCTATAGTGAGGAGATTCATAAGCAAATTTTCTTCTCCTCTTAGTGCTTGATTTATTGAACTCATAATTTTTTTATCTTTGAGTGAGGAAATTTGCCAGCAGAAAACCCTGTTGGTCAAAAATAAATAAGTAAAAAATGATATGGATAGGGTAACATTATGATTAGATAAGGCAGATAAACAGGTGAGAAGCAACACATTGATCGTTAATAAATAAGTATGTAAATTTGCGCTTATATGTACAAAAAATTCCTGTTCCCCTATTTCAACTGGTGAATAGCAGCTATAGCTATGGATTACGATTTTCTAGTATGATATGTTAACATCATCAATTCAACTGCTTTCAACCGGAAGCCTTGGTGGTTTAGTGGTATAGATGCTAGGCTTTAGATCATGTGGTTCGGGATTCAATTCTGGCTCGAGTCACTTATATTTTTTAAGTTTTATTAAATGTTATTAGTTTCTAAGGAATATGTTTAGGATTAGGGTAAGGGGTAGGGGTTAGGATTAGGAATAGTTTAAAAGTTAAATTAAAATTAAGCTTACTTTGTTGTTTCACTAAAATTATATTTTATAAAGGGGAAGAGGTTTTTCGAATTAGGGGAAGAGTTTTTATTTTACATTTAAGCGCAAGTCCATTCAGCTAGCCAATCTGTCTTCCTGCTTACCTTCCTTTGATTCGGCCTCATCTGGAGTATAGTATATCAGTGTGGAGACCACACTACAGGAAGGATATTGAACTTTTTGAAGCAGTGCAAGGAAAAGCATTAAGAACAATTAGGGGATTTAAAGCATTAAGGTATGAGGAGAGGCCAAGGGCAGTTCAACTAACAACCCTAGAAATCACGAGAATTAGAGGTGATCTTATAGAGGTTTATAAAATAATGCATGGGCAACAGATTTTTTCAAATTCTCCAATAATGGTATAAGAGGTCATAGCTATAAGTTGTTTAAGCCTAGTGCAAGGATATACTTAGGAAAGCTTTCTTTTTCTCAAAAGGTGATTGATAGGTGGAACTCTTTGAGCGAGGAGGTTGTGAAGAGTTTTAAAAACAAACTGGATGTTGTAATCATGTCTGATTGGGGATTGAAATAAGCTCTTGCATTCTTCCTTAGTTCCTGCTAGCTAAGTTTGAAGAAGGACTGGAATAGCGAAAGATGCTAGCAGTTCTGGTAAATTCTGGTAAATTCTGCTTACCTTCCACTCATCTTGCTTCCAAAATTTCCTTCATGCCCATGTTACCCAGCCTACATACCAGCCAGACTTATGCTTGCCTGGATTCTAGTTTGCAAACCTAGCAAACTATCTTTATCTTTGTGGCATTCTTAGGAACCCGTTAGAAGTTATTTTTCTAAACTACCAAGTGTCTTCTTGACCAGTTCAGACCTTCAATTTCCTGCAACTTTTTCATATTTAGCATTTCCAAAATACGGCACACAATCAGAAAAATTACATACAATTATATTATCAATAGAGAATATTAAAAACCTGATCCAGACTTCTCCGGGGTAAATGAGCAATGGACAACAGAAACTTGACCTTAACGTGTGACTGGAGATTGTGAAAGCATGCAATACAACTCTGCAATTTCTCAAGACACATCTGCGAACAAATTGAGCTTCCAGACCACAAATCATCAGTTGATCCAAGTTTGTTTTGAAGCCACTGACTGATATCAGTTTCTCTTCCAGATGACATGATGTACTAGCAAACTTTAAATAAGGCTCTCATAAACAAAAACTTATAAAATAATAATGCTGGGCAAAATAACCACAGTGTCTACAAATAGAATAGTAAATCATGTCTCTTTCACATGACATGATTTCTAGCAAACTTTAAATAAGGCTCTCATAAACAAAACAAAAATAAACTAATCATTCTAGGCAAAATAACAACAATGTCTAGAAATAGAGTAGTATGTCGCGGCCCAAAATATACCTTATTTTAAGCACTAAAGTCTTACAATTTACTTAAACATTCAAAATAGAAAAACATCAAAATTAGTTTTTAAAAATTATTTTAATTTTAAACAAAGCATTCGGTTATACATTTAAACAATTTTGATTGGAATATGACCTATAATTCTTGAATACCGGAAAAAACCCACCAGGATATACCCTATCCCAGATAACTCCCAGAAAATCCCTACCCTAAGTCAAAACTCCCCAGGTCAAAATTCACCACGAGCAACCCACCAAGGACACAAAATTTCACAAGGACAAAAACACTCAAATAAAAAACCTCCGCTTGGGGAAAACCATACCTAAAACAAACCCCTAAAAGACAAATCCTTAACCATCACCTCAGAAAACTCCACAGATACATATCCCAGATACGTATTCTAACCTGCCTCTCCCACCCCTTCCCAAAAAAACTAGACAATACCCAACCTAGGACAAAACCACTCAAGGACGAACCCCTCCCACGTAATCCTACGTTTCTAACAGTAACACAGATCAATTACCCAGATACATATTCCCCAAATCAAACACACCAAGCACAAACACTCCCCATAACCTTAACTCTAATTCACCCTAAGCCAGGACACACACCAAATATTTAAACCCAAATACATATCCCCACTCCTGGAAAAATGCTCGAAAAGACACAAATGAAATACAAATGAATGTAGGCGATTGGAAGCTAAACACAAGTATTTCCATAATCCATGTCGACATCAATCTATATAACACACCAATATATATATATATATATATATATATATATATGTATATATATATATATATATATATATATATATATATATATATAAATTTTATATACAGACTATTAGACTATATATACTAGCTGACAAGGCGAACTTCGTACCACTCACCAGTCAATGAACTTCGTACCACTCACCAGTAACCTTATGTGTTGAGATGAAAGTATTTCATATTTATTTTAATAAAAAATACCCCAAAAATGCTTAATTTCTTAAAATATTTTTTGGAAAGAACTTTTTTTTCTAATTACCCCACCCCAACCAACCCCCAATGGCTCCCCTCCACTTCCAATCCCAAAAAAATTTTAACAATATAATTTTTTCCAAAAGGAAAACAAACTTTTCCGTCAAACCCCCTACCACCCAATCTCCACCTCAACCCCCCAAAAAACACCCCCCAAATATTTCC
>CAJHZI010000722.1:0-67500 GCA_905160935.1 Enchytraeus crypticus | reverse complement strand
ACTCTGCCGGTCACTAATAAGCTATCGAACAAGAAACTGACGTAAAATTGGGCTTAACTTTTTCGCATTATCTTTATTTGTTCCAGACACATAATTAATGTTTCATTTATGGATTTTTGCAGCCCAACAAGAACTCTTTAGCACTTGGGAAACCTGTCGAGAAAATAAAAAGTTTATATTTCGTTTTTTGGCGTAACTTTTTTATTAGTAGTGCTACGAATGGGGAACTCCGCATTTGAATTCAGCTAAAAATTCCGCTTCCAACGAATATACTGTGGCTTTACACGTCAAATGTCCCGGTTTTTCAGACTTCTACCCTAAAATATTTAATTGCACTACATAAATACAAAAGTAAACAATGAATGAATTTGGAATGAGAATTTACTCGGCTGCCAGCTACCACTACTTCTAATGGCCAATTTTATGACACTCCGATAGTAAGCTATCGAAGGTTTTATCGAAGGGATAGTCACTTTTGGATTTTATGAACACTTGTTGATTCGCTAAAGTCCGCTTAGCGACTATAAGTTAGCGACTGAACTAACGCCTCAGATTTCACCTGATAAGCCTCTATCGGCTCTGTGAAATGCTGCAGCGTCATTGTTCTCTCTCTCTCTCTCCCTCTCTCTCTCTCTCTCTCTCTCTCTCTCTCTCTCTCTCTCTCTCTATATATATATATATATATATATATATATATATATATATATATATATATATATATATATATAGGTATATATTCTGCGATTATGTTTGATTTATTAATAAGGCTAATGATGCTGATGATGATGTTGATAATAATATTAATAATAATAACAATAATACTAATAATAGTAATTATAATAATGATAATAATAACAATAATAATAATAATAATAATGACAATAATAATAATAATAAGCGGGAATTAGCGCACTAGTTTTAATTGCGCGTCCGTAATCGAAGTTAAGCTACATCGGCCTCGGTTAGTACTTTGTGAGTGACCACCTTGGAAGACCGAGTCTTTGAAAGAAAAAATCCCACGGTAATAGAAGAGAAACAAAAGAGATCCTAAACGGCGCCAGTCCAGTGATCAACAAACAGTCAGGCAGATGATTTAAATCTAAGGCTGAAAGAGATATGTTTTCAACTATTAGGAGAGACTGTTAAATTTATTAATAAAATTAAATGATCAGAAATTATTAGCATATACGATTGCGTAAAATCAATTTTATTCTAATAAATCAACATTAATGAGAATGTAATACTACAAGAAATAATACTAAAAATATTGTATATAGAAGTAGCTCTATCATAATCATCATAGGTTTAGATTGGGGCCAATTACGGGTCAGATCATTGATGATATTGCAGTTGCGAGTCTTCCAGACTTTCTGAACCAGTATAATAAAAGTATATTAAGGTCTTACGTGGATTTATTTCATAGTAGCAGTATTGAAATATATAATAGAATTTAAGCACGTCATTTCATTGCTGCTATTAATTATATACTAGTTGAAAATCTATTCATTAAACTTGAAAGGAATATCAATATAATTTTTGTTTCCTATATATTGAATATCTTAACTCATATATTGGTAATTAATTAATTAATTTCACTAATTTTTGCCATGTACGGGAAACAATGGTAAAGCAAAATGATCGACAGTTGTAAACACTGATAATTATCTCAGGAATATTATGTTAGCTGATGAAAGCAGCCAATGGCAGAGCGCAACTCTATTACGCGCGCGCGGACCACCCAGGAACTATTAGTAAGCGCGCCGACTTGAAGTTGAGAGTCGTAAGAGGTGCATAAAATCCAACTAGCGAATATTAACTAGTGTAGGCAATAAGGACCCTTTCCATAACTAGCAATCGGAAAGTTCTATCGAAGTCCTATAAAACCGAGCATAAGACCTTTATATTTGCCTTTTTAGTGTGTTCAATTTTCCAATTTCAGGAGGCAATCAAGCTCTAGTAAGTCATGGTCTTAATTATATCTAAAAGTGCACACTTTTAAAATACTGATAGTTCATGCAGGCCATTTTGGATACATTTCAAGTCAACGCGTTTGCTCAATAATTATGCCATATATATTAATAGCAATAGATAACCTGCTGCCTACTTTCAGTTAAGAGTAGAAGACTACAGAGGTTCTTCATCATAATTACACAATTTTCTGATCTTTCATGGTGATGTTTTCTCCACTGAAATTTAAGGCTACATTAAATCCTGATGGGGAATTATATAAGACATCGATACAAATTGCCGATTACTTGTTATGGAAAGAGTCCTTATTGTCTAGATTAGTTAATATTCGCTTGTTGGATTTTATGAACCTTCTTCGACTCTCAACTTCAAGTCGACTCGCTTGCTGAGAGGCCTGTGAAGTTCTTGGGTGGTCTGTGGATGGTCTGTGGGTGTGTCGAGCGTTGCGCTCTGCTATAGGCTGCTATTATCAGCTCGCATGATATTTTCCACAGTGTTTACAACTGTCGATCATTTTCGATTTACTATAGTTTCGCGTACATGGTAAATATTAGTGAATTTAATTAATTACCCTGTTTAAGTTAAGATAATTAAAAAATATATAAGAAACAAAAATTATAATGATATTCTTTTTCAAGTTTAATGAACAGATTTTCAACTAGTATACAATTAATAGTAGCAATAAAATAACATGTTTCAAGTTTCTTATATATTTCAGAACTGCAGCTATTAAATATCCACGTAAGACCATAATTTAACTTTCTTATACTGGTTATAAGGAAGTCTTGAAGACTTGTAGCTGCAATCTCAACAATGATCTGATACTTATAATAGGCCCCCTTCTAATGTTATGATGATTATGATAGAGCAACCTCTACATACAATAAATTTAGTATTATTTCACAGTACCTAATATACTTAGTATTTCATTCATATTTATGTTGATTTGTTATAATAACACTGACATTACGCAATCGTTTCAATTAATAATTTCTGATCATTTCATTTTATTAATAAATTTAAGAGTCTATCTTAATAGTTTAAAACACATCTCTTCCAGCCTCATAGATTTAAATCATCTGTCTGACTGTTTATTGATCAATGGACTGGCATCGTTCAGAATCTCTTCTGTTTCTCTTCAGCTCATGTTTTTCAAGTTGTTTATTGGGCTCGATTTGTAGCGACATGTGATGGGGGACTTCCCCGACATCATCCTTGTATGAGGAAATTAATGTTAAAACTTTATTAATAGATAGGTCTAACGGCACATTGGGTCAGTAGCACAGATGCTTGTTTAGGGCCCATTTCCGCCTTCCTCTCCATGGTTATAAGTAATTTGCAGCCGGCGGGGATTTAAGGCTAACCTTCCATTACCCTGGAATTTTTTCCTTCAAAACTCTCAACAGTCGGTCAACAACAACAACAACAACAATAAGATTAG
Source organism: Enchytraeus crypticus (assembly GCA_905160935.1). Classification (NCBI taxonomy): domain Eukaryota; kingdom Metazoa; phylum Annelida; class Clitellata; order Enchytraeida; family Enchytraeidae; genus Enchytraeus; species Enchytraeus crypticus. The sequence continues at coordinate 64,091 of CAJHZI010000722.1, read as the reverse complement.
AGTGCTCTGTAGCGAAATTGGACTTTCGCTTTGATTACGCTTGTTGCATTAAACCAGTATAAATTCGTACGCTTCCGCGAACCAGTATAGATTAAACGTAGCGCCAGTCTAAGGATTTTTCCAAAATATAAAAATAAACATAGGTATTAATATTAGAGATTAGGTTAGGTTAGTAATTAAAGGAAAATCCTAATTCGTTGGCGATTCTTGTAAAATTAGATAGCATTAGTTGTAAATGCTATAATGTACGTAGTTGGCTTACATTATATAGTAGAAACGCGTTATATTAAATGTGAGGAAATGTCAGTTAAGCGCTATAGGAGGTTATAGACGGTTTTATCTAGATTTGTGTTTATTTCGATAAGGTTTTCAGAATCGATAGGAAATAAAAATGATTGGTCGCTAGAATTTAAGTGAGAGAACGACGTTATCACTGCGGTATATTTTCGAGCTAGATCGTACAATAGGTTTAATTAGAAAAGAGCACAAATTAGGTGGTGGAATAAGAAAATACCCAAGATGGTAACACAGATTAAATATAACTTAATTTAGGCCACACCTTCAACCAATGGAAGGAGGGGATACAAATCGAGGGTTTAGTAAGGCGTTACGTGATTGGCCTCGTAGTCATCCCATGTTAAAATTTAGTATAAAAGGCCGTGTTTCTCCATGCAAAATCGCTTGGGTCACTTCGCGGTAACCGTGGTCCAGACGCAGTTGATTGTGATTGGAGCCACTTATCACGAAGAAATAATGTTCAGACGCAGTTGATGTGATTGAATATTATTAACTGACCACTTTAAAGCACATTTCGTTGTGTGGAGAAGTAGAGTAGCGACTATAAAGCTTTAAAGCACAATTCGTTGTGTGGAGAAGTAGAGTAGTTGTTATAAAGCTTTAAAACACGATTAAGAGTGTAGAGAAGTGTTCGGCAGCCTTACGACTTTAAAACACAGTCGCATTGATTGTGCCGAGAAGTTGTAAAACGGGAAGGGTCCCATTGTGCGAAGACCTGTGTTTTAAAAACAGGCAGTGTTACAGAAGGGGGGTTGTGCTGGGGAACCCAGTGGATAGGGCGCCCCAGCACTAATAGTAGGGGTGTCGTATTTTCGTGACAAGCGGCCAACTTCTGGACGGTGACTTGCTAGCAGTTGCCGATAGGAAAATTGCGCCAATCTGAGCACTATACAGGCACAACAGCATTTAGCTGTGGAATTTGGCTGGGTGGGACATCAAAAAGCAACCCTCATAGAGTTATATATATATAGGTAGTCATAGAGATATATATGTATGTAGTTATAGCGGGCGTATAATTTAGAGCTAGCGGTACATTTCTCAAATTAAGAGTTAGAATAGGGAGAAAGAAAAGTACATAATTGCCCAATAGGCGGGTTTTGGTCCCGATATTGAATGACCTAGGATCCCAACAGAGGCAGGTGAGTCTTGTTTGAATTAGGATTCAAAGAGTTGCTGGCGGGTTTTGTCTCGCTATTAAGGAGAACAGAAACACATTAAATACAAAAGAGATTTAGATAGGAAACAAATAGGGAGGACTGCTATTTACTTATTATTAGCCTTTACAAGTGTGGTCTCAGACCACGCTCTACACTCATTAACAGTAGGGTTAGGTTAGACGTGTATTTTTCGTTTGACAAATTCCAATCACCATATTCAATTCCCAATCATTACTAATCAAACCAATCAAATAAAGTCTACGTCTTTACACTTTACAACAGATTAAGGGGAGATGGCCGACCAGAACATGGATAGTAGGCCAGTGTCCCGAACCTCCTCGATGTCGAACGCGGGACTTATCCCCGATTCGGGCCGTGACGACCTGGCACGAGACCTAAATACCCACGAACCCACAATTAGGGCAGAGGCCATAGCCCTAGCACAGGCGGGAGACAGAAGCAGTCCCGCCTTTAATCGTGACGATCTCGGCGCAGTAGTAGAAAGCGGACATTCACAATTGGCCGAGTTCCTAGGCCTTTCAATAACAAGGAATGCACAAGCCACTGACCCAAATATCCGAAGGCCATACTACCACAGCACGCCGGAGGTCCCAATTAGCTCAGTGGGTGGATGGGGAGGCCCTAACCAACAAAAACATTTAATGTTGGAGGGAGCTGAGCAATACCGGCGTCAAAGATCAAGCTATGACCCCAAAGATAGGGGAAGTGGGCACGTACAAGCCGAGCGTTTCGCGACATGCTCCATGACAACATTGAGCACTGTGATACCAAATCAAAGCCGATGAGCAGAGTGAGGGGTCCATAAACGGTGCAAGCCAAAATCCAAGGAAGTGGATTGGAATGGCAGAATAGCGGAATGGAGGTTTACGTGTTGGTCTCAGTTCGTGGACGTTTGGTGGATATGAAAAGTCGAAGAGAAAAGATTTCAATCGCCTATGAAACTGTTCGTGGAGTAGGAAAGGCTGATCTGGAATAGATGAGGGGGTGCGCAGAGTGGAAGGAAGAGAATTCCAGATCTGCGGGGCAGCATGCTGGAAGGAGCGCCTAGACAGCTTGCTACACGAAGGATGGCTTGGTCTCTCAAGAGTACCTGGTGGGCCTGGAGGTAGGTTGTCCCACTTGTAGGAAGTGGGACATGTAACTATTACCAGGAGTGGTAATAGACTTATAAGTTAGAGAAACTGTCTTGTATAAAATGCGTTCTCTAACTTGAGCCAGTGTAAGGACTTGAGGATTGGAGTAACATGAGAATATTTGGAGCTACGAAAGACTGCACGTGCAAGGGAATTCTGGATGAACTGCAACCTATCAATCTCGCAACTGGGAAGATTTAGAAATAGGGAGTTACAGTAATCCAGTTTGGACTGCACGAGAGCAGCGTCAATTGTAGTGGCAGTCTCGAGAGAAAGAAATGGTCTTATTCGACGAAGATCGCGAATATGAAAGAAACATGCCTGTGACGTTTTAGTGATATGTTCGTGGAATGAGAGGTGGCGGTCAAGGACAACACCAAGATTCTTCACAGAAGAAACCGGTGTTACTGAAACATCAGAAGAGAGAGCCAGGGACACCTCGTTCAGTTTTGAAAGTTGCTGAGGTGTTCCAAATAGCACAAACTCAGTCTTGGATGGATTGAGTGCCAAGAAATTGGCAGACATCCAGGAAGATATCTCCTGAAAGGATTGCTGTAGACAAGCCCTAAGGCTTGTCATCAGGATAGAAGTCGGGGGTGAAGCATGTGTACAGCTGAGTGTCATCAGCGAAAAGCTGATGGTCTAATGAATGTGAAGAGATCAAGGAGCTTAGTGGAGTAGTGTATAAATTAAAGAGGATAGGACCAAGTACAGAGCCCTGAGGCACACCGTACTTGAGGATGGAAGGCGGAGAGGAATACTCTTGAACTTTGACGCTAAGAGTACGGTCGGTGAGATATGAAGTAAACCAAGCAAGTGCATTGCCGTGGATACCAAACCATGAGGAAAGACGTTGTAGGAGGATTTGGTGATCGATGGTGTCGAAAGCAGCAGACAGATCGAGAGTACAAAGTCCAGTGACACGTTGAGTGCACATGGCGTTAGTAATGGTGTTACAGACAGAAAGAAGAACAGTTTCAGTAGAGCGATGTTGGGTGTAAGCAGATTGGTGATTGTTGAAGAGGTCGTTGGACTTAAGATAGGTGGAGAGTCTTTGAAAGACTAGTCTCTCTGTGAGTTTGGAAATGAATGGTAAATTGGATATGGGCCTGTAGTTGGAGAGTGATTCATAGAGCACATTCTTCAAAGGTGAACACCTACAAAGTGCTAACCGAAGCCGATGAAGCTTTACTTCGATTATTGACGCAAATGAACCAAATGCGCAAAATCCCGCCGCCGTTATTATTACTAGTATTATTTTTATTATTATCATCATCATCATCATCATCATCATCAGCATCATCATCATCATTAGCCTTATTAATAAATCAAACATAATCGCAGAATATACCGATTATATAAACCAATACATGTACACACACACGGAAACACACACAGACAGATATATATATATATATATATATATATATATATATATATATATATATATATATATATATATATGTATATATATATTTATCGCCATTTGTTTTCCGAATAAACTTCAATTTTTAATTAAAACAATGGGCGCTGAGACTCTGGGGAGGCGGAGTCTCTGATGAGTGGCGTGAGGCTTGATGAGTGATGAGGGCTTAGACTCTTCCCAGTTCTACGAACCTGAGCTGAGCGGGCGGGAAGTGGCGAATAAGAGACGAGAGCGCTGTCAGCTCACCCTGACCCTGGGGGCGGGGTCATTGTCGAGTAGGCGGAGCAACTGATGCATTGAGCCATTCTCCAGAGCTGAGATCTGCACCTTTGGGTTGCTCTGAACCACACTCTCTGACGACCGGAACAGAAGTGAGTAAAACAAGTAAACTAAGTCACTTCCCTCCTAAACTAAGTGAGGGTGATGTTCGCCTCAAGTTTGAACTCGATAGCGTTACCAACAGGAAGAACAGTGGATAATAATGTTGTTGTCATCGCACTGTTACAACCTCCCCCTTAAAGGAAGTTCCAAACTAATGAGGAAGAGGTAGACTCACTTAAACCAAAGAAAAAGTAAAAGAAACGTTCAGGGGATAAGCAAGTAAGCATCTTAAAGCAAGATGTACACGATGATATTACTGGAGTTGGCTATAGACAAAGATAGAGGAGTAATAGAGATAGAGAGCCAATATGCGATAACACTAGCGAAAGTAATCAAAACAACGCATCGCCCTATCTAAGACGGAACAGTACATCAGCTTCAACACAGAGATCCGGAACAGGAATCCAGACGACGGGAACGGGAACAAGGACGGAGGTAGGATCCATCCAAAGGAAGACGACTCCAGGAAGGAACCGACAGGAACTAGGAGACAGCCAGGCCAGGACACACGACATTAGCGAGAACCTGACAAACAAATAGACTGAGATTAAACTAAGTAATCAAAAGATAATAACTGATGAGCCTTCTGAAAAGAAACAAAAAGATTTCAATAAAATTAAAGAATGCTCTTTATCTTCTCTAAAGAAACAAGCTTCAGTAAAAATTAAAAATAAAGACTCAAACGGTAAAAACTGAAAAGAATTTCATTTTCATTTCTTAATTAACTTTCTCTCCCCTTAAAAATAAAATAAATTTATTTTCTAAGGCATATTTTTTTGAAACTCAAAACTATACTTACCGTTCCTCCCCCCATAAAGAAAGAAAACAAATATTAAAGAAAGCCCCGGAAAAAGCAAGAATAGAGAAAAATATATTGATTCTCAAGGAAAGGGAATACAACAAAAGAAATGAAATATTAAACTTCTGAGGAAATATAGCAGAAATTAAGCAACTGACTTTCTTCAAAAAGCATATTAAACTAAAAATGAGTTAATGAATTTATCACATTAAGTGCTTACCTAAGAAAAATCAATATCAAAATAAAATATCATCATTGATCAATGATCAAAAGTAAAATAAAATATTTACAAGATCTTCCTTAACTAAATAAAATGAAAAATAGTAAAATAAATTATTTAAATAAAATATTTAAATAATAAATTATAAATAAATCTATCTATCTCGAAAGTACTAAGAAGGAGGACTTTCGCGTCATAAAACAATAATTTAATTAAAGAAATAAAATAATAATATGTAAATTAACAAAATATCATCCAAAAGCAACAATTTATAAAATATTAATTGTTGAAATCAACTAAATTAACAGCTGGTCTGGACAACAGATCAGCTAAAATATTAAGTTTACCAGGCTGATATCTCAAATCAAACTGATACTCTTGAATCTCTAAGATCCAACGTAAAATCTTCCTATTATGGTCCTTTATGTGAGAAAGGGCCAATAGAGGGTTATGGTCCGTGTGAATTGTTACTTTAGAACTGCCAAAATAAACATGAAAATAACGAACGGCAGTAAGAACAGCAAACAATTCTTTCTCAATGGTTGAATATCGAACTTGATGTTTATTCAAGCTTTTGCTAATATAACAGATAGGCTTGAATAAACCAGATTGTCCCAAATCTGAATCAAATTCGAATTGCCCCAAAGAAGCCCCAATAGAAAATTTGGACGCATCAACAAAAATATGGAATGGACGTTCAAAATCGGGAGGAGTGAGGATAGGTTTAGATGCCAGCAAGGATTTCAGGTGAAGAAATGCTTCAGCGGCTCGAGACGACCACTGAAAAGATACATTCTTCTTCAGCAACTGCGTTAAAGGAATACAATCTCAGCCATCGAAAGAATATACCGACGATAGTAACAACCCCAAGAAACTGTTGAAACTGTTTCTTATCCGCAGGTGGAGGAAACTTTAAAATGGCATCAACTTTGGCTTCTACGGGAGAAATACAACCATTCCCTACAACATGACCTAAATACGTGACCATGGCGTTGCCAAACTCACATTTAGATCGTTTGATGGTGAGTCCAGCCTGCTTGACACGAGCAAAACTGCCTGCAAGTGCTGTAGATGCTGCTGCCAAGAGTCCGATGTGAAGATAACGATGTCATCCTGATACGAATCAGAAAAGGACTCTAAACCATCTAAAAGTAAATGTACCAAACGCTGAAAAGTGCTGGCGGCACTGCCCAAGCCAAAGGGCATGACTTGAAATTCATATAATCCAAAGGGGGTCACGAAGGCACTAACCGGACGAGAGTCTGGCTCAAGCTCTACTTGCCAATAAGCCATGGACACCTCAATTTTGGAAATGAAATTTGCTTTAGCCACTTTTTCAATTAAATCTTCGATTCTTGGAAGGGGGTAAGAATCTCAATCTGAAATAGCGTTGACCTTCCTATAATCGATACAGAATCGTATAGAGCCATCTGGTTTGTCCACTAACAAAATGGTAGACGACCATGCGCTATAACTCTTGGTTATAATTCCTAACTCTAACATGTAATCAATCTCCTGTCTGATTTTGGACAACTTTACAGGGTTGGCCCTATACGGCTGTTGCCTCATGGGTTTAGTACCGGGACGAATAGGAATTCTATGCGTGCATAGAGTCGTTCGCCCTGGAATATCTGAGAAAATGTCAAATATTCATCGAATAAACCCACTAAAGACTCTCTCTTAGAATCAGTTAAATGATCTAATTTAAACTTAACATTAGATTCAGATAACGAAGGCATAACCGATTCTAACACATCGTTCTCAGGATCTCTATCTAATTCAGAACGTTCTGAATCAGCGAAACAGACGTCAAAACGACTATTGTAAGGCTTCAATAAGTTAACATGAACTAACTTTATTGGCTTACGTTTGGAAGTTGTTTGAATCTCATAGTTAACAGAATAAACCCGTGATAAAACAGTGAACGGGCCATCCCAGGAAAACTCAAGGGGATGTCCTTGTTTAGGATTAAGGTATAAAACTTTGTCTCCTACATTAAATGATTTATCACGTGCAAATCTATCATACAGAAATTTACGTTTCACAACTTCTCTCTCAAAATTAATCTGCACAACTTTCCTAACAAGTTGTAACTTATCATTGACTTCGTGAATGTACTGAATAACGTTACTATGTCCAACTACATCATTATCTAACAAGATGTCCCTAATAACAGTCAACGGGCTGCTAACATCATAAGAAAACACCAACTCATTAGGAGTAGAACCAGTGGTAACACACGGGACCACCCTATAGGCAAACAATAGGTAAGGTAAACTTACATCCCAGTTGTTATTAAATGTGTGCTTCGTAGCTCTAATCATGTCTTTGAGAGTACGATTAAATCTTTCTACTACGCCCTGTGACTCAGGATGTCTCGGTGTAGAAACAATATGATTTATTCCTAATCTAAGAAATATATTCTGAGCCAAGGAAGAATTGAATTCAGTACCCATATCTATCTGTATTTCACGTGGAAATCCATAATTCAAAAAGACATTAATTAACGCTTCGCTTACTGTCTTGGCTGTGTGATCCTGCAGGGGAATTAAAATTGGATAATGAGTAAATAAGTCTAAGATTGCAAGAATGAAACGATTCTTACTATCAGTGATCTCTAGGGGGCCCACAATATCTGCCTGAATTCTATGAAAAGGAGTTTCAAAGAAAGGAAGGGGGCATAACGGAACCCTTCTAGAGAGATGACACTTATCTAATCTTTGACACACATCGCAAGACTTAACGTATTGACCGACAGACTTATAAAAACCAGGCCACCAGAACGCAGTTTCAATTCTCTGACGAGTCTTGTCTACGCCTAAATTACCGGAAATAGGACTGTCATGTGCAATCTCAAGGATACGCGGCACTAATTGACGAGGCAATAAAATACACTTATGCACGACATTTAACTTAGGCACATATCTCGCATGCAGCAAAATACCACGATCATCCTCAAAGAAGTATGACCTATCATCTGCAAATGGAGGAGTAAGCACTAACTGACGTAATTTAACAATCTTGTTATCACGTCTTTGCAGATTCAGCAACTCCTTATCAGTTACAGGAAATTGATACGTTAAATCAGTATCAGAGGCATCAGCATTAACAGCCAATGAAGCATTAACCGAAGACGAGTGATCACTGATCACATTAATGCAATCAACATCATTAAACAATCCAGTGACATCACTAACAGATGATTCAATCACGCCAGAATCATCAGATTCATTCAACAACAAATCAATTCCATCACACGCATCATCTAACTAGTCACGATTAGCCATAAGCCACAAATCATTAGCAAAAAGAAATGAAATTCCTTTAGGCAATGTCTTCACTAGGACGACCTGAATGCTACCAGTGAACAAATCAGGGATTTTAATCCTACAAGTCACTAACGGAACTTTAATTTCTTTACCTGAGATTCCACGAAGCAGTCTAAAATCTCCAGTGTTTTCATAAAATGAAGCAGGAATATCAGTGCTCAACAGAGACAATATAGCTCCGGTATCTTTCAAGGATAGAATCTCTAAGGATTCAGAATCATCAGAATCATCATCACCAAACTGCTCAAAATTTCTAATATTCTCATTTCGTTAGGTAGACGTTCATTTGCTTTCTCCGCTCCTACTGTTTGGAACTCTCTGCCTTCTGATCTTCGCTCATGTTCTACTACTTCCACTTTCCGTTGTAAGTTGAAAACACATCTCTTCCCACCATAGATTTTATTTCATCTTGCCTGACTGTTTTTTGATCACCGGACCGGCACTGTTTAGGATCTTTTATTTCTCTTTAGCACGTGTTTTTTCAGATCGTTTGGGGTGAATCGATTTGTAGTGACATGTGATGGGGGGACGTCCCTGACATCATCCTTGTATGAGGAAACGGACGTTAACTTTATTATTATTTATTATTTTTTTACCCCGGTGTAAAGAACTGGGGGTTTGATAAAACGATTCGAGCAAAAGTGCTGAATTATTATTATTATTATTATTATTATTATTATGGTAAAATATTTACATTAGAATTTAAGTATCTTATTATTCCATTACTGTCAAAAAAAATTTCTATAATGTTGGAATTATTAGCAGCACCGTTTGGGGTTGAGATTATTGTCCGATGTTTAATATACAGCAATCACGCACCTACAGATCCGGAGTCATTATGAGATATTCTACAGGCTTATTAAAATTAACATGAGCGTGTTTCATTTCTTTAACAAACAACATCAAACACGTAAATTACATCGTAATTTTAATCTAGAATCAAAATTAGAAAAAAAGTATGAATTAAATTTTGTATATTTCAATCGTATATTTTAAGCCGTTACACCTTTCAATGCTTCAGCCATGGCTAGATTTTAGATATAGAAAAAACGTAAGAAAACTACAAGGTTTTCACACTAAAGTATAGTTGGCAGCCACAACTTCAGCATCCACAATTATTCCGAACAAAAATATAGTCTTTGAATTTATGTAAGAAAAGATATCCGTAGCGTTAGGCACCAGATCAATGACAAAAATCGAATTCTCTAAATTATTTGGGGTATAAAAATTATTATTTAAGCTTCGCTAAAGATTAAATTTATGTATAGGGTTGGGTATAGGGTTAGTGTTTAATTGGAATTAAATTAGAGTTATGTTAATGGAATAAGGGTTAGATAACATGGCATCTAGGAAAGAACTATACCATTTTTGTCATTGATCTAATGTCTATCATTGCTAATGTCTATCATAACATGACATCTAGGAAAGAACTATACCATTTTTTATCTAATGTCTATCATTGCTTATGAATGCATGGGGACTGCCATCAGATGGGCTCAAATTGTGTCAAAACTAAGTAGGTGTTCATCACCGTTTTTAACGGATTCTTATAGAACACAAGTTGCTCTATTAAAATGGTGCATATCTTTATCAGAAGTTAAGGCCAGAACTTTGACTTTTCGCAAATCATTTATTCTTTTTATTCGCAGGCTTCTTCGTCGAAACCTGGTAATTAGACGAAAAGACATAGATTGTGTGACAATTGAGCAGATTCAATGTAATAATAATAATAATAATAATAATAATAATAATAATAATAATAATAATAATAATGACGATAATGACGTCACGTTTAATGGCGGTTGTTTATATTTGTAAAATAAAAACACCGTTATTAATTTAGTAATATGCTTGATTAATATTAGCCTAGTGACTGCTTCCTTTATCTCTTGACTCGTTAATTTATAATTAAGGATATAGAGTATTATATTCTGAAGGATTAACCTAACTGTCTCATAATTCTAGTCCAATTCTACCTAACATAGTCACTCTCGTCTTGATTAATGAAGTTTATCTGAAAATGTCTCGTCAAAATTGGCCTTTATCTCAAACCATTGGTAAGCTGAATGGCGTCTGCCGGGTATGTCTAGCTGTGCGACAAGTCCACTTGAGGGATGGTCTTATTCATAAACACGGTCCTCGTAAGTCTCCTTGCCCGGGTTCAGGTCAGCCGACTTTGGCTCATAACATTTCACTCAACTCCCGTAGTGCTATACCTTCACCTAACCACTCAATATCCAGCCAACCAGACAACCTTACAGATAGCAGCAACGCTAAATTTGATCATACAGTCAACTGTAGTGCAGGCTCAAATCTCGCAGCTAATTGTAAACGTAAAAGCTGCAGAACAGGCAGGAACTCTACTGCCAGCAGAAATTTTATCGTCAGCAACGCAGTTGGCAGCAGTAGTTACAACGCCAATTCTGCTAGCAGTAAATCTTCTGACCTCATATGTCCCCATGATACTGACTCATCAACTGATTCCTCTGCCATTCGCCATCCCACGCTGTCACAACCCATTATCAAACACATTCCGAGGTCTGCCAGAGCTCCCTGTGCTAGAGCTCTGATTGCTATTCTTACGAACATTTCCAGAAATTCTGAGAATTTAGTCAATTGGAACAATCTCTTTAATTTTGCTTTCTCAACCTTATCAGTTCCTGCTAAGGTGGGGAACAAAGTTAGTTTGGCAAATCTCATTCGGAATCGTCTATCTAAAGATCAGATTATTCACAACATTGATGTACCTCAAGAGGAGGCCCTTGGAAAGAAAAGGCTTTTCTGTAAATCGTCTCTTTCCGCTTCAGTGCAATCCAAGTTAGAGGAAGGTAATATACGAGCTGCGGTCAGAATTCTCTGCTCGGACGATTCTTTAGCGGAAAATAATGAAAATACTTTCAAACAGCTGTTGGATAAACATCCTACTAAAGCTGAGTCTCCTAACAATCTTTCATCGACTCCAACACCTGCGATCCAAGTCGAAGAAGACATTGTGTTGAAGGCCGTGCTAAGCTTTACCGCCGGAACCGCTGGCGGCCCTGATGGCTTACGTCCTCAACATCTCAAAGATTTAGTTTCTTGCAAGGAGGTAGGTGTTCAGTTACTTACTGCAATCACTGCTTTTATTAACTGCCTAATTCGGGGGGGCTGCCCTATTCAAGTACGACCAGTACTTTTCGGAGCCAACCTAATTGCTATTCAGAAGAAGAATGGTGATATTCGTCCAATAGCCATAGGTTATACATGGAGGAGACTAGCGGCTAAATGCGTGAACATGTACGCTCTACCAAAGATCTCTGACTATCTTCGTCCCATTCAGCTGGGTGTTGGTGTATCAGGTGGATGTGAAGCTGCAATTCATGCTACCCGTCAGTTTATAACGAATTTGACCCCGGGTTTCTCTGTAGTTAAGTTGGATTTTGCTAACGCATTCAACTGCCTAAGTAGGTCAAAGATGTTAGAAACTATTCACAGACTTCTGCCGGAGATATTCAGCTTTTGTTCATCTGCCTATAGCCAACCGACCCTTCTCAAATTTGGGAATCAATTCATCCACTCTAGTGAAGGAGTTCAACAGGGGGACCCTTTGGGCCCGTTACTTTTCTGTTTAACTATTCAACCTGTACTTACCCAACTTCAAAGTACTTTCAGGCTAAGCTACCTGGATGATCTAACGCTCGGAGGTTTAGATAGTACGGTAGCTAATGATGTTAGGATTATTTTGTCTAAGGGGGCAGAGCTCGGTCTGAGGCTCAATTTAAACAAGTGCGAGATCATCTCTAAGACAATTACTCATGATGATCCTCTCCTAGAATCTCTCATGAAAACTTCAATCACTGATGCGAAAATTTTAGGTGCTCCTCTAACTGTAGGCCATGCCATGGATGCTAAACTTGAGAAACATGTTGCGGATCTACAGAGAGCTGTTGTAAGATTGAAGGATATACAGCGTCACGATGCTCTGATCTTGCTGCACTACTCTGTTAGCGTTCCTAAGGTTATGCACACTCTGCGTTCTTCACCCTGTTTTCAACACCCATTACTTCAGAATATTGATAAGATTTTAAGAGACTGTTTGTGCAGTCTGATAAATGCAGATTTATCAAACTCTCAATGGCAGCAAGCAAGTCTTCCAGTTCGGAACGGTGGTCTCGGAATTCGCAGTATTTCTCAACTGTCTCCGTCAGCCTACCTGTCGTCTTATAATTCAACTCGGAGCCTTCAAGAAGAAATACTGAGAAGCAGTGTCTCTTCCATCGATCCTGTGTACATCAAAGCTGCTGAATCAATGTGGTGCAGTGAAGTCGAGGCCAGCGCTCCAGTCGGTCCTGCTGCTGGAATTCAAAGAAATTGGGACGATTGTATTGTGAAGAAGAGCTTCAATCAGATTCTAAACTCACTTTCTGACTTGAAAGAGAAAGCTCGACTGATTGCAATTTCGTCTTCACATAGTAGTGACTGGCTGCACGCGCTTCCGATTGCCTCTTGCGGTTTACGCATTGACGACGAATCTATCAGAATAGCAGTTGGCCTTCGTCTCGGCACCAAGCTTTGTGAAATGCACCAATGTGTATGCGGTAGTCTGGTAGATCCTTAAAGGTCATCATGGACTTTCCTGCCGCAAGAGCGCTGGCAGATCGAGCAGGCACCACAACATAAATCACATAATTTTGCATGCCCTGATTAAGGCCAATATACCCTCCAAATTAGAACCGACTGGAATTTCTAGATCAGATGGCAAAAGACCAGATGGTCTTACTCTGATCCCGTGCAAAGGTGGCAAATCTCTGCTTTGGGATGTTACAGTAACAGATACCGTAGCTAAGTCTTATTTAAACGTGTCTTCGGTGTCAGCTGGTTGAGCTGCTGAACTAGCCGCCGACAGAAAAATAAGCAATTATCATGAATTGTCTCGTAGCTATTGTTTCATACCACTTGCTCTCGAGACTTTAGGTCCTATGAATAAGGAAGGAAGCGAATTTATTTCTTCATTGGGTCATCATTTATCCGCCGCTACAGGAGATAAGCGCGAAACCAGCTTCTTGAGACAGAGACTCTCAATCTGCCTACAGAGATATAATTCCATCTGTGTAAGGGGGACCTTTAGTGCAAATCGGACAGATAGCTATGTTACAACTGAAAACACTCTTGCATCTGATTATCTAATTCGTTCTACTTCTCTCTCCAACAGCTTGGCTCACACTCAGAATTTAATTTCACCCCGTCATTCTTCAACAGTCTACCCACATGCACAGCTCCGTTCGGAATATCATCATCATGGTCAGACTGATAATGAAGTTCTTCATGCACATCAACTAGTTTCTGAAGATCTTCATGAACTTCAACCCGAACTTACGGCACCTGCCAGAGGTCTTGCCAAGGCTGATGCAACGGAAGAAAGTGATGTGATTAAGAGAGTTTTGTCTACTAGTCCATCTACAGACGCTTATCCTCCTCAATCTGCGCTATTCAAATATGACGCTCACAACCCTTACAAGACCTCTGACTTAACTTCCACCCCAACTGTGACTGCTATCTACAAAGAGAGCTCCTTAGGTTTGTTGGAGAGTGACTCAGAGGCTATTAAGTCAGTGCGCCGAGGTTATAAGCCCATCTCACTGCGCCGTCTCGAACAGGGAGTCCTGGGCTACAGCCTCAGGGAGCGTTTCTCCGCCGCCTCTCAGCCCTGTCTTCCTAGATGCTCGAAGGCCGAGACCCTCAAGGGTGCCTCCAGGGATGGTAAGAATAAATTCCATTCGAGTAGGAAGAGGCAGGTATCGAGGCTTACTCTGGCTGGCTACCCCTCCTCACCCAGCCATATGTCCAGATCTCCCTGCAATCAGCGGCATGCCCCGTCCAATCCCAGTCACGCTTCCCCTCGACATTCTCTGCAGAGTTTATCACGGAATACGACAGGGGAGGCAGGGAGAAGAAGGGCGCTGGGACTTATATCTGAACATGCAGAATCCGCTAATGGAATCGTGGAAAGGATTTATAGCGTTGCGGAAAGCGAGCCCGGTGAGTTGCAGGACACTGAATTGGAAGAGTTGAATGAACAAATTACTGGTGAACAGTTGAACCTCGACAATGAGATCACTGACGTGTTAGGTGACGGTCGCGATGTGGTTCAGAAACTATGTGGACGCTGTTAGTGTCCTGACGTAATCAGAAACATGGAAAACACTTCCATTAATATAATAATAATATAATAATAATAATAATAATAAAGGTTTGACGTCCGTTTCCCTATCCAAGGAGGAAGTCAGGGACGTCCCCACAGCACACGTCACTGCAGATCAATTCACCAAGATCATTTGCTAAAGAAATGTGCTGAGGAAAAAAGGGTCCTAAACGAAAGCCAGTCCGATGATCAAAAATAGTTAGGGTAGATTGATTATATCTACGGTGGGAAAAGGTAAGTCTTAAGCTTGCTAGAGAGAGTTGAAAGAGAAAAACAAGAGAAATGATTAGCAGGTGAAGAGTTCCAGATTGTGGGTACAGAGAAAGAAAATGAACCTCTGCCCAATGATGTGAGAATATTTGGAACAGAGAGAAGATTGGTATCGGTGGAACGAAATGCACCTTAGAGACGATAGGGAAGAAGAATTCCAGATAAGTAAGAAGGCTTGACAAATCGCAGAGTTTTGAAAGGTAATAGAGCAAATTTTTTTATTTTATGCGTTAATTAACAGGGAGCCAGTGAAGACTGCGATATAGAGATCGAAAGAGAGCAAAATTGAAGTCGAGAGGACTTGCAAACAACAAGTGCAAGAGAATTTTGGACGTGCTGCAAACGACTGGGAGAATAAGTAGGCAACCCATATAATAATGAATTACAGTAGTCGAGCTTTGAATTAACTATAGAATTAGCAAGAATAGTGGCTGAATTTCTAGTAGGCCTAAGGGATGGACGTATTTGCCTAATTTGACGAATCTGAAAGAAAGAAGCATGACAAACGGACGAGATATGGGATTTAAAGTCAAGGTTATCATCAAATTTTTTTCTCGTATAGTTGCACACATGACATACCGCATGTGCTACAGAGTTTCCTTTCTTGGTTTCTGTTTTTGTAATTTTCGTTATTTGCTCCATTCCTCTCCATGTTTATTAGTAATCGTTGCCTTTTATTGCATCAATTGCAGCCTGCGCGGATTTAAGAATAGCCTTCCAACACCGTCGGGATTTTTCCTTTCAAAGCTTTCAACACTCGGTCTTCCAAGGTGGTTGCCCACAAATTACTAACCGGCGCGATAGAGCTGAATTTCGTTCAACTAATGCGCAGCTTAACCGAGTGCGCTAAATCTCCCTCGCTAAATCCCCCCCCCCCCTCAAATATGACTCCAAATTTATTGGCGGACCGAGAAGGTGAAAGCGCAAGATTCTTAAAATTAACAGAGCTATTAGTAACTTTACTTCTTTGCAAAGGAGTGCCAATTAAAAGGTATCCAGTTTTCGATGGATTATCAGCAAGACGATTTGCACAAAACCACGAATAAACCTGGTCTAGAATGGATGCGAGATGAGTCAGTTTCTGAACGGAATCATGACTGAAATATATATGTTAATGTAATTCAGTATGTCGTCTGCATAGAAATGAACAATTATGGAAGACTGAACAAGCAGGTAGCTAAGAAGAGTGATATATAAAAAGACGAGCAATGGACCTAATACTGAACCTTGAGGAACACCGCGTAGGAGGGGTAGTTCAGAAGAGTGATTGAAGATGTACCATATCATTGTCAGTTCACAGCTGCGTTTGGCATCATTTTTAAGTAATGGAAAACCAGGGTACTATGTATAAAATGTAGGCCTAATTTGATGTAATTTGAAATTAAGAAATTAATATAAAAAATATTTAATTTGTAATATTACGAATAAATAATTATAATTTATTATTCAATTACATTTTTCCAAGTAATTTGTTTTTTGTAATTCATTTAGCCTACACGGAAGCCTGTAATTTGCCTACCTCTGTGAGGCAATGTTCTTAAGCGGCATTTTTCCATCAGTGAGTGCCGGCAGTTTGCCATCAGTTATGTTACTGCTGGGACAATGCCGATTTCCTCTAATTTGAAAAAATTACTGCCGGCAGTTTTTCGGTTGTTGGCCCAATATTTGATGTTTGTCGGGAAGCAATAAAATCTTACAATGGGCATCTGGAAATATTGCAATGAACGACATATACGCTTAATTTTTTTCTAGAACTAGAACGTCTGGCAATCGATCAAACATAGAGTTCTCCCGTTCATCATTGCACTTTCCCGGTGGCTTTTGTCCTTGCTGAAAGCGTTCTACAGGTTCTTCACTTAGGCCTATGCTGCTCCCATTGTCACGAAATAAATCTACATGTACATGAGAATGCAGATAGCGTATTTTCAGAGTTACCCGCAAACGGTCGCAAATGTATTCTATGAAAAATTATCGCCACTCGGCAATTCGATGTCATCTAACTAATTACAAGAATTGTTTAAGCAGACTGCATTATATCTTTGAATACTAAAGGAAACCTTTGCCAAAGAAAAGAGGTCTCTCGTTTACCGCTTAGCTCTGCTATAAATCTACGCCATATAATTTTTTTTGTTATTCTTTAAAGAGGAATCTCTTTATCCTGTTTATTATAGTTTCATTATACCAGTACGTGTTGTGTCCGAGTTGCAGAAAAATAGACCAACCGTGGAAATAAAACAATTTAATATTTAAGAACACTGTGCGATGTAAATAAGCACATAAAATATAACAATTAAAATAATAACAGTGATTTATATCAAATTAAAAACCAGAGTTGAAATAATATCAGCTGCTGAGTATGACACTGTCAGAAAGATCACCTCAGTTTTCAACCATGTAGTTAGTATCCTGATTCCCAAGCAACAGAGCTACTAACTTAATCATCCATCGATACACATCTTCTTCTTTAGTGCACTGCCAAGTGGCAGATTCAAGGTACATATTCATACTCAAAGTTAGCTCTCTCGCTCCATATGAGCACTCCTTAGAACAACAAGTTAATCCCTTCACAAAGTCTATGTCTTATCCATACCTTATGCAGCCTATAACTTGGGAAAAGTATGGCTTCTGAGGGTGGTTTCCCGTTGTCTTCCTCAGTTAGATGGATTAATTACCATTTAATCCTGAGGGAAAATATTTCATGGTGAGGTGGGTCCCTTCTTGCCATCCTCAGCTTCTGCCTTAGTAGACTCTTACGTACATGCAGCAGATTGTTTGCGGTTACCCAATAGGGTAACCACAAACAATAACTGCAGCGGTCCAACCACACCCGAGCACAACATGATACACATAACGCAAGCATAAACAACAGTTCTCATACAAAAAATCAATAACAAAGGTGCGTTACTTTCTTTTTAAAACTAAACTGCTTATCAAAAATTTTAATTAATTATAGTCCAATCTTTCCAAATTGTGTAAAGATTTAATATAATGTAATATGAAACCATATTATCCAGAAGCCATATTAACTATACACAAGCAATAGACTACCTTTGGTGTGGCTAAGGCATAGCCATTTCTGAAGGGACTAACTCGTTAATCGATGATGTGCTCTTTAAGGAAAGTGAAAAGCAGCATGTTAGTAGGAATATGGACCTTGGACCTGCCGCTTGGCAGAACACTAGAGAGAGAGAGAAATATGAAACAGCATAAAAGTCAAGGAAGAATCAAATAGGGCCAAGGCTATCCAAGTTATGAGCTGGACTAAAGTTTAATAAAGGAGTGCCATAAAGTTTAGTAAAGGCAGATTTGGGACCAGACCCAACTAGAGATCGATGGAGTGCTCATTACAGCTCATGAATGAATAACAATATATACTGAAAAGCATAATATCAATTCGACTCTTTGATATTTACGAATAGAATAAATATCTATACCTCTAACAATTGTTGAAAACAGAAGAATTGATTATCATTTTACATCCATCAATATTAGTTGAGGAACCATATTAGTCAAGCTGAGAGTGTCCTACAGCCTCAAAATGCAGCCTAAGTCGGCTTAATAATGTTTATAGAACTGTGATTAATGTTAACGAATTAATGTTTTACAAACAACGATTACAAATAACGTTTAGTTTAGCTTTTACAGTTTACTGTACTATATAGTACATTATGTATTATATATGCAGCACTTACGGAACAGTAGCAACATCAGAGCACGGCCATTTCAATTGTCAAATATTAACAAAGCATTCACAACGCAATACTGAACACTGTTATACATATAACAAAAGCAATACTGAAGAGTGATGTGATTGATATTAGCATAATAATTGGTTTCATTAAACAAAAAATATTTTGAACTTAATTAATTTTAGAAATTTACAGGTATGTGGCAATATAGGGTAACATTAGGTCATAACACTGTTGATTCTGCTATTGAACCTATGCCAAGTCAACAAGCAAAAACACTATGGTAAAAAACTGATCAAAATACAATATCCAGTTATACACTATCCAGTTAACCAGTCGAATTATATAATAGAGATTATACAGCATCATAAGAATATCAAAATATGCAGATGGAAAAACAACACTGAACATAACTCAACCGATAACTAAGGAGATATCTATCAACATATATATATATATTTTTTTATAAATTATATATATGTGTATATATTATAAATTACATATAAATATATAAATATATATATAGGCCCCTATATATATATATATATATATATATATATATATATATATATTATCTACTACATACTTACAAAGTTACCTCAAGCTTAACATTATAGAGTAAAACATTGAGCAAATGAAACTCAGTAAAACAAGTAGCATTTGTGGATATTTCATTGCTAGTTTCAGTAGAATGTTACTGAGACCAGAATGCTTTTGCAAATAATCTGCAATTTTATATCAAACCAGTAAACAGTTCTAGAATATCTTCCCTTAAAACATTTAAAATGGCACTAAAAAAGGCAAATGTAAAGCATACTGCTAACATTAGTCTTAAACAAGCATATAATTGCTTACCGACTCTGTAATGTTATGTTATTCAATTAAATATTCAAGTTTCTTACAAAACTGTTCAAAACAGGAAAACAGAATACTCACTAGAAAGATTAAGCAATCATGCAATTCCCAGTTGCACCAGTAATATATTATCTAGATATACAAGTGTGCATAATGTAAAGTATGTACCACATGTGGTACGAGTTTAAGTTCAATAGTAGCACGCTGAGCAGAGTGGACAACAGGTGCATGCTGAGCAGAGTGGACAACAGGTGCATGCTGAGCAGAGTGGAAAATAGGTGCACGCTGAGCAGAGTGGACAACTGATGCACACTGAGCAGAGTGGACAATAGGTGCAAATGAATTTTGACATCTGAACTTGCATTGTTAACAGGTTGCACCAAGCAAACTTCTATGTCTGAAACAGCAGCATAAAAATTACTAGAAAAAAGATAAGTAAAATCATTATCATCATTACTTTCAATAATGTTGTATGATTTGGCAGATCTCAGCTCCCACACCACCTCTATTTGCTATTTGCAATACATTCCACAATTTCATACAATCCTACTGCAAAACATGTAAACAGTTCTTGTTAGGCCCATAACACGTAAGAATCACATGACGACGTGACATATTTTATACAGGAAATTAGTCTACATTATGTTTAAAATATTTCAATTTTAAAAAAATAATTATGTTATTTATTAATATTAATATTTATTATTAGTTTTATTAACAAAAATTATGTTTGAGATATTTATATTTTCTTGACATTAGATTTATATTTTTATTGTGAAACTAAGCATTAGATCATGAACATTGACCTTGGCCTAAGAAAAATTCCTTTCCATTGACTCGGATTATCTGAAGTATCTGGCTTGATCTCGAAGGAAAGACGGCTAATCCTTCGCCACAACCATCAGAATCAAGTACTTGTACAACATTTTGTACAACATTTCTAAATTCTATACATGATCTAATAAGTTATCATTTTATAATAACATTCATATTTATATAGAACCCTGTGCGATATACCATTCAAGGTAAGGAAGCGGCATAAGAGAAGCAAAAGGGGCAACGCAGGTTCTTTGCGAAAGAAGCTTAGAATAAGGAAATGACCTTTTTGTATGCTTTGTAGACTTTGAGAAGACCTTTGACAGGATTGAATAGGAAAACGATGATGAACATCTTAAAAAGAATAGGAATTGACAGGAGAGATAGAAGACTAATTTTAAACTTGTACATGAATCAAAAAGTGCTCAGTAATCGAAATCCAACAAGAATACTCAGAAGAAGTGAAATACGACGTGGAGAAATACATGGTTGTAGCATTTCGACATTGATTTTTAACATGTACGCTGAGGCAATGATTGAAGAAGCCATGGCAGACATGGAAGAAGGAATAAAAGTAGGAGGAAAACTATTACAAGATGTACGATTGGCAGATGACCAAGGAATGGTAGCGGGCAGAGAGACTGGACTGCAGAAGACAATGGATAGGCTGAGGCAATGATGGATTTGGAGAAGAATGGAGAGGATTAGCTGGACTCAAGAGGTTACAAATGAGGAAGTTCTGGAGAGAGTTGGCACAGATAGATAGTTGATAAATGTATGAAGAAATAGAAAGAAGAGTTGCATAGGACTCATCCTAAGGGGGAAGGTCTATTAATAGAGGTCATAGAAGGTACAATGAAAGGGAAAAGAAGCAGGGGTAGGCCAATATTAGGTTTGTAAGATGATTTAAAGACCCACGCATATGTGGAGATGAAGAGGAAGGCGGAAGACAGAGAAGAGTGGAGGCGTTATCGCCTCCACTCCTCATTGGAGGTATATAACGCCTCCTATATATTTTCTTCGCCTAGGCAATGCACTGCTTGTATTGTAGTAACTACCTGCTTGAGCCATAACTACTCCAACAACTATAAAAATATCAGGAAAAATATTATAAATACCTTTAATAAAAGCTTAGGATTAGATAGACCCCAATTATTGCAGGTCAGGAGGTCTGTCATTATATTTTAGTCCTTGACTTGCATCTAATTTAATTTACGACTTCTCCCGTTCTTAAGTATCATCTTGCTCATAATATTCTTCAGCTTCATAATGTTCCTCCTCGTTTCCACAGGTCATGGTCATCGAAGGCATCTATCTCCACCTGTTGGAGATAAATCCTTGCAACGTAGCAACTGTTAGTGATACTGTATCAGACTCCGGTGGTTTTATATATATATATATATATATATATATATATATGTGGTGCGGCGCAGCGCCGACGTCGCCTATCGGCGGCCGCTGCGTCGTCACCGCCGTCGGTCGCAACGGCGCCGCTCTGTCGAGAGGGCCGGCGGCCGACGTAAGTAGGCGGGGGGCGTCCGCCTCGGGCGCGAGAAAGGGTTCTCGCTCTGTCGGAGTAACGCTCCCTTGATATATCGAGAGAGGATCGAGTGTCCTAGTAGCACCTACTGTTACGGAGACCGGTAAAGAATGTCGCGATTCACCGCGACTTGGCGGATCATCTATCAGTCGATTGAGCGACTCTGCACTGTCAGGGGTTGGTGCAGAGCCTTGCTGCCATACGACGTTAGCATCTTCCATTGTATACCGTCGCTGACTACCAGATTGGAAGTACTAGTCGCGTTTATCTATAGAACAAAGTAATTACGACAAACACAGGCAAAAACAGTCAAATTAACAGAATTATTAATCGTATATCAGTATTATATGTGTAAAACAGAGTCAACTACGAACTCTATTGCACATAACTAAATAACTGTTTAGCGAGTCCTATCCCGCAAATTAGGTTCTTATTTAACTCTATCGCGTAATTGTCCGTATCAATGAGAATCAATGAGAGACCGCCGCACTCGCCGGACTCGCCGCACTCGCCGGAGTCCAGGAAACAGGTCTTCTGACGTAGACCGCCGCACTCGCCGGACTCGCCGTACTCGCCGGAGTCCAGAAACTGTAGACCGCCGCACTCGCCGGACTCGCCGCACTCGCCGGAGTCCAGAAACAGGTCTTCTGACGTAGACCGCCGCACTCGCCGGACTCGCCGTACTCGCCGGAGTCCAGAAACAGTAGACCGCCGCACTCGCCGGACTCGCCGCACTCGCCGGAGTCCAGAAACAGGTCTTCTGACGTAGACCGCCGCACTCGCCGGAGTCCAGAAACAGATCTTAAAACGTAGACCGCCGCACTCGCCGGACTCACCGTACTCGCCGGAGTCCAGAAACAGTAGACCGCCGCACTCGCCGGAGTCCAGAAACAGGTCTTCTGACGTAGACCGCCGCACTCGCCGGACTCGCCGTACTCGCCGCACTCGTCGGAGTCCAGAAACAGGTCTTCTGACGTAGACCGCCGCACTCGCCGGAGTCCAGAAACTGTAGACCGCCGCACTCGCCGGACTCGCCGCACTCGTCGGAGTCGAGAAACAGGTCTTCTGACGTCTATTTAGGAAATAAAGAAATTGGTATGCAGGCAGGTGCTCATAAACGAACTATTACGGTCCTAGAGAATAAATTTCGAGAGCATTAGATACTGTATTCGACCAGCTGTCTCCTCACGACCTTGTTCCTAGTTAGCACAACGATCTCCTGCGAGTTACTCAATAGTACTTACTATGAAGGCTCACACTTACCCTCACCTGACGTTGATGGCTTCTCTGCACTCCCTACTTCCTGCCTGACCTGTCCTTCCGTGATCTCTCGTCGGGTTTCTCACCGACACGTCCCTCGTAGTTCTCGAAGGCTGCTCCTCGAGCGTTATCTTTACTTCCCTTAATAATTATCTATACTACAGATTCTATAACTATAACTATTATCTCATCACGTACGATGCTCTTAATATATCACTTAATGTATCGTAATATCTCTCTTAATATATACGTATACGCTTTATCTGCAAGAAGCCGCACACCGCGCTATTAATGAAACACTATTAGCACACGCGACAGTCACACGCTTGTTTATCGGACTGCCCAGATTCCCGCGCGTCGCTTCCTTTTATTTCACGCGTGATAGGCCACGCCTCCATAGACTGGCAAAAAGTCAGCCAAGCTCACACTGCTTAATAATGTCCAAATTATAAAACGAATCAAAGAAATATCTTAACTAATGGCAATGCCACTACATTTTACACGAATCGTGTGCGAAGAAGCTAGAAATCCCTACACATACCCCCACTCAAGCGTCGGCACACGCCGACAAGATAAATGCCAAAGACTAGGGATTTCTGATTCCGTCTTCGCCGTTGTCTGTGCGTCGCGTTGAGAAAACGGTGCTGCTCCTACACCTGTGGTTCCAACGTTGGTGGAGGCAGGCACCTCATGCGTCCAATGAGGCTGTTTGCCTCTTTCAGGTGCTCTAGGGCCGACTCAACGAGACGTCGATCTCTGCTGCGAAGCTGCAGTCTGTCCTCCAACATCCAACGTAAGACACCGTGATCTGCAGTGGCACATGAACGGAACAGTTTCTCCTCCACGGACGATCCATCCCACGACGTCGGGTTTAACGTGAAGGTTTCGTCAACCGAGCTTCTAACATGAGTCAGTTTCTCTAAGAACTTTCTTTCCAAAGCCTGTTCGGACTCACGAATTTGCAGGGCCTCACGAGCGGCCAACTCAGCCAGGTTTCTCTGCAGACCGGGAAGGGCGACTTTTAGAAAGTCTAAAGCGTCCGCTTCGTCGAATGCCGTCTCTGCCAATTCCATGTGACGTACTAGAATCCCTCTAGCCGCTGCTACGCGCTTTACAGCTTTAACAGGAGAACAATCCCACCGCTCAGGAGTCGAATCCCTGCTATTGAAGTCTTCTAATCGCTCCGAATGCGTCGATATCCGTTTGTAAGGCGCCCGCGTTTCCACGTCGTCTCCCGACTCCTGAATCGTTACTCCGAGCACGGCTTCAACGTCGTCCATAGTTAAGCCTACTAAGTCTCCCTCTCGTTCACCTTCGTGTACTTCCGTTCCTCCCTGTGCCGTACGTGGCCCCGCGACCGACAAATCCAATAATATCTCGGAGGATGAAGACACTCGAGGATCACTTTCCATAGGGATCTCTCTTGATACATCTCGAGCGACAGACACGGGAATAGAGGCTTCACCTATAGGCGCCTGCGAAGGATCAGGAGCCAAACCTTCATCTTCAACCGACATGTCCACGGAGGTCGATGCTCGACGACCGCTACAGGTAGAAATCGGGGCATTCCTCACTAAAACGTGCGAGCCCAAAGTAGACGGCTGAGCTGCATCTCGCTTGTTCTTATCTCTGCCCGCAACATCCGTCTCTCTCATCACCTCTGTCGACCTTGGCTTATCCCTTCGTTGAACCTTATTGGGCGGTTCCTCAACGTCCCCTCTACAAACCTCGCTGTTCGAGTTATTCGGATGACCGGCAACTTTGTCGTTCTGTCGTTTACCTTCGTCCCTCCGGCCTTTAATCACCTCCTTGTTTCGAGAGACACCCTCAGAAGAAGGTGTTTGGTTGATGTCCCCTCTTCCGCGAGCTTCTGAATTATCCATACCGCCACAACCTCTAGGTCGGCGGTCCGTCTCAGAGCGATGCGTCGAAGGGGAAACATATCCTCTGTCCTTCCGGGCTGTACGAGGCCAATCCGTGTGTCGACGCCTCCCGCGTTCCCTAGTGTATGAAGGCGGGACCGCCTTCTCTATGATAGGCATCACTCCTGACCTGAAAGCTGGATCGTGGTTCGACATCGCCACCAACCCCAATTTGACCGCCAGAGACCTGGCGCGCCTGACGACCCTCGCCCTTATCTCGTGCTGTCGCCACAAGTGATCAGCCATGCTCTCGCCTCGAGTTCTGATCTGCTGGCACAAGCGGCACTTATACTGCCAATCGTTACTGCCCATATCGACCGGCTCGATGAACTCGGAGCCATCATCTTGAGGAGATGCATCTTGTCCGCCACCCGACATCATGCCCTCGAATCGCCTTACTGAAACCTGGTGATAAACCCAGAACATAGACACATTCGACCTTAATCATTACAAGGGTCGCGACACCAGTAGAGAACTTAATTAAAAATACAAAAAAAAAGCTTATATATTTGAGAATCGTCAATTTAACTATAAAACTCCTTCTTTCGTTAACTCTAGCAACTTAACGCGATGCGGTCCGCTAGTCCGCTTGCGATCGACGTCGGAGTCTCGATTGAGTCCCTCGTAGCGAAAGAAGACGCACTCTTTTCCGCGATCTTTTTACTTGCTTTAAGGAAACGTCACGACGAAACGATCGAGGATAGTGATATCGTAATGATACAGCGAGTGAAAGCTTATCGCTTACAGTTTTACGCCTAATCCTATAAAATCGTTGCGGCTTACGAATCTCGTGCCGTGGTCGCAGATTAGATTTAAACTCTGATGAAACCATCGTTGCGGCGCTACTTGGTAATTCCGGACCACGTGAGGGACTGGATTCCGCCGGGACTGCCGAAAACGTGCTCTCAACGCTTGGTCTACCAATTTCTGTAGGGCCCTCTATTTCTGTTCCCAGAAGTTCCCCTTCCTCCGAAGGACAAACCTGCGCCACTTTAAGTTTATCGACATGTACAACTATTACTCTTCTTCTGTTAACCTCTCTTATTGCGTAATTTAACGCGTTAATTTTCTTTACAATTTCGTACGGTCCGACATAGTTAGACTGCCACTTGGGGGACAATCCCTTATACCGTCTCGGGTTCAAGTACCAGACTGTCTGACCTACTTTAAACTCTTGCACCTTGACGTGTCCATCATAGTCACGCCTGCGCACGGCCGCAGCACGTCCCAACGCTTCGTGAGCTTGTCGATACGCTTTTCTCATAACCTCCGCCTTATTTTTTACGAACTCTGAATAAGTTTCGTATTTGACGGAATCTGGCGTATTACCATAGGCAATTTCCAGGGCACCTCTGTAATCTCTGCCAAACATCAGGAAGAAAGGAGAATAGCCCGTCGTATCAGTTATTGTCGAATTGTACGCCGTCAAGACGAATGGTAGCCATTCGTCCCAGTCGCGTTGAGAAGAACTTATTGTTTTTGCAAGCATAGCATTCAGGGTTCTGTGCCATCTTTCTACACACCCGTTGGTTCGAGGTTGATAAGGCGTAGTACGGAGTTTCTTGATCCCAAGTAGGCTGCATAGATCGCTGATCAACCTACTCTCGAACTCCCTGCCCTGATCGGTAATCATCCTTTGCGGTAACCCAAACACACTGAAAAGTTTGTCCAACAAGCATCTGGCGACCGTGCTGGCTTCGTGATCTCTCACAGCGAAAGCCCATCCATACTTGGTGAATAGATCCATGGTTGTGACCATGTAGATATATCCATTACGCGATCTAGGGTGCGGCCCGGTCACGTCTACTGCTATCATCTGCCAAGGGCCCTCAGACAGTATCGGCTGCATTAAACCCTGTCTCGGCGGCTTACCTCTCCTGTATCGGGCGCACTTCTCACATCTTATGTACTCCTTTACTTGCATATTGAGCCCGGGCCAATAGAACTTCTTTTTGATTTTCGATTCCGTACGCCTGACTCCCAGGTGCGCACCTCCCCATTTCTCGTGAGCTGCCGCCAGTATTTCCTTCCTTTCAGGCAACGGCGGGATAATCTGTAGTCGTCCGCTGCCGTATTCGCTGTCTATCTTTCGATACAGCCTACCTTCTTTTACTACAAGACTTGGTCTCTGTAGCCACACACGTTGGCAGTCATAATCCCAAAGTTTCACCTCTATGTCAGTAGGTTCTTCGCCTCGGTCGATTAACGATTTAATTCGGGTGAGACCGGTTTCGGTAGTAGTATCAACCTCAACGCGCGTATCTTGAACAACCTGTCCGATAATCGCAACTTCAGGAATTCCAGTGTTGCACACTCCAGTCGGTAATTCTTGTACACCGGCTCTAGACTCTGTGTATCCATCTTGCGACTCAGAATAATAGTGTGGGCAACCGGAACATGGACGCCGCGACATCCCATCTGCATTACCGTGTAGCCGACCAGGTCGGTGGTGGACATCAAATTGGAACTCCTCCAGCCGTTCCAACCAACGAGCTTGCTGTCCGACGGGATCCGGAGTTCTCCTAAGCCATTTTAATGCTGCATGGTCCGTTCTTAGCAGAAATCGCCTACCCAGTAGGTAGTGTCGGAAATACTTGACGAAATAGACTACAGCAAGGAGTTCCAAACGGGTAACGCAATAGTTAAGTTCAGACCGACTGAGTGTTCTAGACGCATATGCTATTACCCTTTCGTCCCCGTGCTGAATCTGGGACAAAACTGCTCCAATTCCTGTCAAGCATGCATCTGTATCCAACACGAAAGGATCTTCTTCAGTCGGAGTTGCTAATATTGGAGCAGAAGTCAGACCATTTTTCAAAGACTCGAATGACTCCTGACAATTCGCGTTCCAACAGAACGTTTTGCGTTTGACACTGGTGAGCTCGTACAGTGGCGAAGCGATTTCTGAGAAATTCTTAAGAAACCTGCGGTAATATCCGCATAATCCGAGGAAAGCCCTCAACTGATGCGCATCTGCCGGTACAGGCCACGTCTGCACGCTGACAATTTTCTGCGGGTCCGTATGTATGCCCTGCTCGGATATCACGTGACCAAGAAAGAGCGTTTCTTTTCGAAGCAACCGACACTTCGACGGTTTCAACTTCAAGTTGGCTTTCCTCAATCTAGAAAACACGGCTCTCAATCGATCCAGGTGCTCCTCCAAATCTACGCTGAAGACCACAATATCGTCGAGATACACTAGGCAACACTGGTAATTCAGTCCAGCCATCACTACGGCCATCAGTCTTTGGAAGGTAGCTCCAGCGTTGCATAACCCGAATGGCATTTTACTGAATTTGAACAATCCCGCTCGAGTGATGAATGCTGTTTTGTCACTGTCCTCTTCGCTCAACTTTACCTGATGGTATCCAGACCTCAAATCGAAAGTTGAAAACAACCTGGCCCCGGCTAGGGCGTCAAGGCAGGCGTCTATTCTCGGTAGTGGATAAGAATCCTTGACGGTAAGATCATTTAGATGCCTATAATCAACACAGAAACGGGCACTACCGTCCTTCGTAGTCACCAAAACCACGTTAGATGCCCAGGGGCTGTAGCAGCGCTCCACGACTCCTGCCTGAATCATCTCAGTGACCTGTTCATCAATTATTCGTTGCTTCGTGATGGGTTGCCTTCGAAGAGGTTGCCGGAATGGTTTAGCACCTTTCGTTTCAATGGTATGTTCTACATCTCGTGCTGTTCCCAGGTCTAGCGGACCCGTAGAGAATATGTCCTTGTACTCCGATAACAGTCGCATTATTCGCTCTTTTCCCACTTCTCCAACATTAAGTTCTACACCTTCGATCATCATCGAGATACTTGGTGGAAGACCTCCCACTTCTTCCGCGACCACTGCTGCCGAATCATTTCGAATCGTTCTCACTAGATTGGGTACGGAAGAATCCATGTCTGGTAAATGAAATACCTCTCTCACCGGTACAACGGGCGCTATTTCTTCTCCTCCCCTGATCACAACCGAATGTTTATTTAAATTCATCAAACGAACGTACCCGGTATCTGCAGAAGTCTCCAATAAAGTACTCGCAACTAGAACTCCAGGCTGATACTCTGTGGCCTCTGCTATCACTGGGTCGCCTGGCGTTAGATCGAACTGGCACCCGCATAATTGTGCTCGGATAATGGCTTCGGAATGCGGAGCTACTGTCGCGGTTTCCTTTGCTTGCACGCGCATAATAGAGCTCTGTTCTCCACTACAAAGGATTATGCGCTTACCCCCAACTACCACAGCATTGCCCTTAACATCCCAATTCGTAACATGTCTACTCACCCAATCCTGTCCTAACAGAGCTTCATCTATGGACGGTGAGACTAGGGCTACTCCCGTAGTCTTCTTGCCGCTTACTATCAGTTCAAAATCAACCTCCCCGCTCACATCTAATTTGGTCTTGTTGGCAGCCAAAACCTTCTCCTCGCAACGACGTGTCGCCATATTCTCGCACAACTTCGCAGGTAATAGACAATAATCTGCTCCGGTGTCGATCAGAAAGACAGATTTCCTTCCGTTGATATACCCCACAATAAATCTCTTCATGTGCGCGGTCATAGTCGCCCTTCGATATACTATTGTCTCTTCGGTGTCCTCGTCTCCAGACCTTCTTCCGTTAAGCTCCGCCGTATTTTTCTCATCCGTACCCCCTTCTCTCAAATCTCTCCTAACCGCTACAAGTCTTTCACGGTTAGGGGCCGACGGGCATAAGGCAGCTCGGTGACCTCTCCCGTGACAGTTGTAACATGTCATTCTGTCGTCTGTCACTCGCTCTCGACGCGGTTCTTTTTCGTGTCTTTCCCTTGACTCTAGCCTCGGTTGCCCCTTTTTACTGTTACAGTTTTTTCGGACATGTCCAGTCTGCCCGCAATTGAAACACGTTATGGTATTACGCTCGACCTTCCGGAATGCGTTTGTGAACGACTCTTCAGGGGCTTCCGCACTCCGCACGCGGCCGTCGTATCGATGGAACTCTTCTACCTTCTTGCTCTTGTTCCCAAATACCGCACGATGATTAGCTTCCAGCTCTTCCGCTATATCGTACGCCTTCGTAAGGGTAGTGGGCCGATGGTCCTTAATTTTCACTTGAAGTGGCGGATTGTTGAGAGCTCCGATAAAAGTATCTACAGCTATCGACTGCACGGTCTCGGACCACGGATCCAAATAAGCTAAGGGTAATAACCTCCGCACCTCCAGGTACACGTCACGAATATCCTGACCCTCCGTCCTTCTTAAACCCGTCAACTCCGACCGGTAGATGCTTCGCTGACCCCTGACGCCAAACCTTACTTCTAGCCGGTCAACAAGTTCCTCATAGCAAGAAGGGCAACCTCCATCCGCCAGGACCAATGCCGCTGACCCGACGAGAGACATTGACAGATGAATAAATTTCTCATTTTCGCTCCATTGATTATATTGAGCACACAAATCCACCTGATTAAGAAACACACTGAGCGGATAAGAACCGTCATAGCGATTAATCTTCACCGAACTCAAGCTGCTATTAGCTGGGTTCCGAGCGATCACCGACGATCTATAATCGTCCTCGATATCCTGCCGACCATGTTCTCGATCAGCGTATCGGCTGTATGTTGATTGACCTCCACAATAAGGTTCCTCCGCTCTGTCGAACCCCCAGCTCCGAGAGGGGCGGAAGCTGTACGATGGGCCTACCGGTACTCCCGTGCGTTTGTCCCATTCTTCCTCGTATCGATTCCAGCCCGATGCGTGTCCCACCGCCCGGTTGCTAGGCTGTGACAAATAATCAGAAGTCTTCATCAACCCACCTCCATGCCTGCACTTACCGGAAAGAGTCTCCGTGCGGCGGCTAGGTGGCATCAACACCTCTTCACGTTGAGGGTATGCCATGTAGTCAGTACACGGAATTGAATGATTTCTCCAAACCTGATTATCTCGCTTCGGGAATATCCACTCCCTTGAAGGTTCCCTCGATCGCTGCTCACGCCCGCTGCTCGTAGGTGCATTATACTGGCAGTTAGGCGGATCAGGAGAGTTTCTCCTTCCCGCAGGTTTCTCTTCGGTGCAGTTCCGAGTCCAGCCGATCTGTCCACGTTCTATCTCCGCGTTCTCTACGTGTCCACGGCGTGCTACCCTACATTCGTACTCATGCCCGCCGATGGCTTCACCTTTACCGCAAGGAAGGACAGTATCATTTCCCTGTCTCCAAATTCTACCTCCCTCATAGGTATCTCCTCTTGTACCGCTTCCGTCCCTATTATTCCAACTCGCTCCCGCCGTGGTCGTGGTCTGTGTCTCATATGATCCTCTCCCGGAGTTATAGCCATCTCCGTCACATCCCTCGGCTTCTGCGTCCGCTGACACCCAGACCATTCTAGATCCACAGGACTTCCGGAAGAGCACTTCGTCTCCGTCATTCTTCCACTTCAATCCTTCGGGAGAAGTGTAATCTCCAGTCTTCGCTCTGTCTGATCTCCTATAACCCAAATCCGAACACACTCCGCCGTAGTTTTCCTCCCGGAATCTACCTCTCTCTACGGAGCTCACATCCGACAAATATACCCCACTTCTGGTACCATTGTGGTGCGGCGCAGCGCCGACGTCGCCTATCGGCGGCCGCTGCGTCGTCACCGCCGTCGGTCGCAACGGCGCCGCTCTGTCGAGAGGGCCGGCGGCCGACGTAAGTAGGCGGGGGGCGTCCGCCTCGGGCGCGAGAAAGGTTTCTCGCTCTGTCGGAGTAACGCTCCCTTGATATATCGAGAGAGGATCGAGTGTCCTAGTAGCACCTACTGTTACGGAGACCGGTAAAGAATGTCGCGATTCACCGCGACTTGGCGGATCATCTATCAGTCGATTGAGCGACTCTGCACTGTCAGGGGTTGGTGCAGAGTCTTGCTGCCATACGACGTTAGCATCTTCCATTGTATACCGTCGCTGACTACCAGATTGGAAGTACTAGTCGCGTTTATCTATAGAACAAAGTAATTACGACAAACACAGGAAAAAACAGTCAAATTAACAGAATTATTAATCGTATATCAGTATTATATGTGTAAAACAGAGTCAACTACGAACTCTATTGCACATAACTAAATAACTGTTTAGCGAGTCCTATCCCGCAAATTAGGTTCTTATTTAACTCTATCGCGTAATTGTCCGTATCAATGAGAATCAATGAGAGACCGCCGCACTCGCCGGACTCGCCGTACTCGCCGGAGTCCAGAAACTGTAGACCGCCGCACTCGCCGCACTCGACGGAGTCCAGGAACAGGTCTTCTGACGTAGACCGCCGCACTCGCCGGACTCGCCGGAGTCCAGAAACAGGTCTTCTGACGTAGACCGCCGCACTCGCCGGACTCGCCGGAGTCCAGAAACAGTAGACCGCCGCACTCGTCGGAGTCGAGAAACAGGTCTTCTGACGTCTATTTAGGAAATAAAGACAGTATGCAGGCAGGTACTCATAAACGAACTATTACGGTCCTAGAGAATAAATTTCGAGAGCATTCGATACTGTATTCGACCAGCTGTCTCCTCACGACCTTGTTCCTAGTTAGCACAACGATCTCCTGCGAGTTACTCAATAGTACTTACTATGAAGGATCACACTTACCCTCACCTGACGTTGATGGCTTCTCTGCACTCCCTACTTCCTGCCCGACCTGTCCTTCCGTGATCTCTCGTCGGGTTTCTCACCGACACGTCCCTCGTAGTTCTCGAAGGCTGCTCCTCGAGCGTTATCTTTACTTCCCTTAATAATTATCTATACTACAGATTCTATAACTATAACTATTATCTCATCACGTACGATGCTCTTAATATATCACTTAATGTATCGTAATATCTCTCTTAATATATACGTATACGCTTCTATCTGCAAGAAGCCGCACACCGCGCTATTAATGAAACACTATTAGCACACGCGACAGTCACACGCTTGTTTATCGGACTGCCCAGATTCCCGCGCGTCGCTTCTTTTTATTTCACGCGTGATAGGCCACGCCTCCATAGACTAGCAAAAAGTCAGCCAAGCTCACACTGCTTAATAATGTCCAAATTATAAAACGAATCAAAGAAATATCTTAACTAATGGCAATGCCACTACATTTTACACGAATCGTGTGCGAAGAAGCTAGAAATCCCTACATATATATATATATATATATATATATATATATATATATATATATATATATATATATATATATATATATATAAGTCTGCGCGACGTCACTCGGTGGACACCAGAGCAGCCTCCTCAACCCTCTGCCTCCACTTATCACGATCCTGTGCGCAAAGTCATCACCCTGCATAAGACTGAATTTGGTATCTAATTGACTTATATCATTATTGTATTGCTTAATTAATGTGTACTTATTTCCCATTCCTACCGTCATTTTATTGTTTAGTAGTCTATATTTTAAAGGTTTTCTAATTGGAGTATTTTCATTTAGTCTTAGCATATGGCCTATCCAACTGTATCTTTTTTTCCTTATGATTTGACTCCAAGGAGTCTCTTTTGTTCTTTCGTATATATCTATGTTACTAATTGTGTATGGATAGTGAATTTTTAGGAGATTTCTTAGTAATTTTCTATAAAAAAACATCTATTCAACATCTTCAAAAAAATATTAAAAACATCTTCCGTGGTTTTCATGCCCGGCAAAACCACGGGCGATAGTAAGTGATTATTGCTAACAGGAAGTAGTTTGGAATTTAGTAAACAAAGTTTTCCGATCTAATGATTACCGGAAACCACTGTGAAATAAATAAATAAATAAAAATTAAAATACATAAATAATAATGTACATTTAGGAATTGGAAGCGGAAGCTAGAATTTCTCTTAAAAGTCTTACGATGTCTTCGACTAACACGAAGTGAGTGTGAATACTTAAATTTTAATACAGAAAATATTCTTATATTGAATTTTTCTCTATTAATTAAAGAAATAAAGAATTAAATAAATAAATAGATAAATAAATAAATAAATATATATATATATATATATATATATATATATATATATATATATATATATAATGATATATTAGTTAGATAAATAACAGATATTGATATATTAGAGGAATTACAATCTAGAGTGACAAGACTGATTAAGGAATGCAAGAATGAAGACCTATCTTTTCCATCTCTCTTTTCCATCCAGTGTCCATGAGCAGCGACCTGCGCCTATACCTCCTTTTCTTTAATTCCCTTTACTTTGGACTGATTATCTGGATTTTTGAATTTGTACTGTTTTTTGGACCTTCTTTTTGCTCGCCGGCTTGAATTTGTCTCAATAGTGCTCGATGTTGTCATTGATGACTGTAGCACTCTAATTGTTGTTATTGTTATTATTGCAAGAATTTTTGTTATGAAAACTGACAAAAATTTACAGGATTTGTAACTCTAAAAGAGAGAAGAGCTAGGGGAGATCTTATAGAAGTGTTCAAAATTTTATATTAAGTACACGATTATATTAATGAAGCATTTCACATATTGACTATATTATTATTTAATCAATACTACATTATTTCTTCAAAGTTTCCAGTAATTTGCTGTACAGTAGACTAATGCATTATGCCTTAGTTTGCCATTGAAATTGACTTAATTGAGGTGAATGAATATGCATGCTAAAAAGATTAAGCCTTCTGATTGGATATTGAATAAGGCAAAAACTTGCAGTTTGAGCAAAAACTAGACCTTCTGATTGGTTAGCAAATTTTACTTTACTATGACTGCTGCTGCAGCCAAATTCCTACTGGGCCCTAGCTCAATAGCAGCAAGTAGCCAAAGCCCTCCTGGGTTCCCTGTACAAACAGCTGTTGCCATATTAGCCTCAAGTCTTGCCTACAAATCCTGACGTTCTGTGTTCGCTTCACGTCGGCGTCCTTTAAAATTTATTTAATCTATAAATTTCTATTAAATTTTTTTCAATTCATGAAGTTACGTTGTAGAGTTAGGGACAGGTTTTAGGGTTAAGGTTACGGATTACCTAAAAATCGTACTTATAGGTTACTTATATTTAATTGTTATTCACTGTAAACAAAATCACGGCAAATAAAGGTTACTATCCACTGAGTGGATTGAAGTTGCCACTTGTTTATAAAGAAAACTTGTGGAAAATCGACCACTAGATGTTGTATACTTTTAGTCTCTCTTGGGTCTTCTACTCTACGCTAGTGTAGAGGGTAGAGAAGAGGCCACGACGACCACCATCGCTGTTTTAAGAGTGATTCAGTCAGTATTATTTGTTTTTATTATTTTACAAATTATTCGGGCTAGACGTCTCAATAATGTTCTCGATTTTTACATGTGCATTCATAATTTCGATAATATCGATTCTTTCAAAGCACTAATTGAAAAATTCTTTCTGTTTTCTGAGAACCAATTACTTATGGATGGGATTTTTGCAGATATGGATTAATATTGAAAAAGAAGTCTTTTACCTCATCTAAGATTCGGCCAGTGCTCAATGACAAGCCAGCAGTGTTTGAAGAAGACCAGGAATGTCATGACCCTATGGCTGAAGTGGTAACGATTGAATTGAGTATTTCTAGTTATAAATAATTTTAGAGTTATATTTTAACTACTAAAGAGCTGTAAAGCTAATGTTAACGTCAGTTTCCTCCCTCGAAAGCAATATCAGTGACGGGCGAGCCCAGGATTTGAACCCCCGCACAAACTGATCCGCAGCCGAGTATCTTACCGATATCGCTATTGGCTCCAGCTAGTATTATATTGCTTGTATATTGATTGAAACAAGATTTTTAAGCAGAATTTTGGGCACAGTAGTGTCATATTCCAAAAAGAATTTAAATATTATGGTGATTAAGTTTGATATTAGTGTAAAGCTCAAGCACATTTTACTATATTATTTCTTCTGTGTTACGAAATGAATGAAAAGGCTTACTTATTTATTGAAATAACGAAATAAGCAACATACAATTGCTAAAATCATTTCCTTTCACACCAAAATTAAATATATCAAATAACCTAATAACCTGAACAGAATAAGTTAAATAATATAATATATTCGTTTATTACTTGAAATCTGACATACCGCAGAAAACGTACAAACATACATGGAACAAAAAGCAAATAGAAAGTTCAATAATACCAAGATACCAATAGTCCAAGATAATGTTTCATAACGGTCATTATACGATATTCTAATGATAAAATCGTAACCATGAAAGGAGTGCGTTTAAATGGTATTTAAAATGGATGAGCCCTCCCACTGAGCTTGATGTTAAAATATAATAAATCTTGCGTTTATTTCAAAACAATCTAACAGCCGCAGATAGGTTTCATACGAACATTATTACATTATACGAAAAGATAACGACACAGTCACTCAAAATACTAGCAATGCATTTTAGTCAAAGATTAAATTAGCTGTAGTTTTATAGCATCACTTAGTGTCATGCGGGTTATGAAGTTTTTGTCATTCAAAGAGCTACGCTTGGTATGGCGTAACTTCTTTTTGCAACGTTTCTTCGGGCTTGATATGAATGTTGGTTTATTGAGGGCATAAGCGGAGCCAGCAAGTGGTTAGGATTATTACAGACTGATCTAAATAGCTTACTTTCAGCTGACATGCAGAGATTCTCAGAAGTTTGCTCTTTGTTATAAAAACCAGCGCGTTTTGCATGTCTGAAAAATGCTTCGAGACGGATTCTGTCATCAGCAGAATTAAACCCCCACCAAAATTGTGAGGTGTAGAGTAATTTACTAAGAGTAGAAGCCTGGAATACTATCTGAAGGAGTTCATTTGATAGACCTTTTGTGCGCAAGGAGTATAAAGCAAAAATATTACTCGAACATGAGAATATAAGATTGGATATGTGAGAAGAAAAGGAAAAATTAAAAGAAACTCCCAAACATTTGAGATTTGAGACTCGTTCTATTCCAACTAAGTAGGGCAATTCAATTGTTTGACGCTTAAAGCTAGGTGACTTAAAGATTATTTCCTTAGATTTACTTCTGTTTAGCTGTAGATTGTTTACTGAAATCCAATTTTCTAAGTTCGTTAATTCTACTTCAGTTAAAAGGAAATGTGATGATGGTATCCTCTCCATTATTCCAAATCCACATTTCCAATGCCTCCAGTTTCCTAATATCTTCCTTCCTTAAGGTCTATGTTTCACAATCATACATTAGCGTGGTTCAAACCAAAGTTTTCACTATCTTTATCTTTGTATCTTTCTTCAGACTTTTTGTTAATAGTTGTTTTCTATTACTAAAGACCTCTTTTGCTTGTGCAATCCTACTCATATTTCAGTATCGCATTTCCCGTCATTGGTTATAGTAAGACCCAAATATTTGAAACTCCTTACCTGTTCCAATTTCGTACCATTTATTGTGATATTAACTTCACCTTTATTACTGGACACTCCCATAACCTTCGTCTTTTATATTAATCTTCGTGCCATATCTCAATGCCGTATCATTCAGCCTATCCATTATCTTCTGCTGTCCAATCTCGCTACTCATTGCCATTCCTTGGTTATCTGCAAATCGTACATCTTGTAACAATTTCCCTCCTACTTTTATTCCTTCTTCCATGGCTTCCTCCATCATTGCCTCAGCGTAAATGTTAAATAGCAGCGGCGAAATGCTATAAACCACGTCCTATTTCGCCTTCTTCTGAGTATTCTTGTTGGATTTTGATTATTGCTCTTTGATTCATGTACAAGTTCAAAATTAGTCTTCTATCTCTCCAGTGAATTCCTATTATTTTTAAGATATTCATCATCGTTATCCAATCAATCCTGTCAAAGGCCTTCTCGAAGTCTACAAAGCATACAAAAACGTAATTTCCATATTCTAAGCTTCTTTCGCAAAGAACCCGCATTACCCACAATACTACAATGTACAAATTCCTGTGCTCCAATATTATGTATAAAGTTGATGAAAGGCACAGAAGAGAGCACTTCAAGAATGCAAATTATGGGAGTATTAGCAGCTTTTTAAAGGCAATGGATTGGGAGTTGGAATTAGGGAATGGTGATATAGATAGTTAACGGACTAAATTTTGTGACATGTTGTGTAGGGCCTGCAATGGCAATGTACCAAAAACAAGGTTCCAATGCAGACTGCTACCTAAGTGGTGTAATGCAGAAGCTAGAAAATGTCAAAGAAAGAAATATGCCATGTGGGTGAAATTTTAATGTCGTGAGGACCATGAGAGTTGGCAAGAATATAAAATTGCAAGGAATAAGTGTATTGTGATTATTATTATTAACAACGAAAACTTATATAGCAGTGTCAAGGCCAAACTCGGTCTTTGAGACTACTTTACAGGAAGAGTTCAATTGTAATCATGAGCTAAATAACAATTACATTTAAATTAATATCTTAACTAGTAAAAATTTCTACATATGAGCGGAACTTTACGCTGTCCAGCAACACTCATTTTAGACTTCATATACAAAATACTTATAATAGACATGCATTCGTGTATGGTTCTTTCATGTAAAAAAACTACGCGACCACAATAATGTTTACACGCCATGATGGAAAGCTAAATAGTTAGACTCATATCTTAGACTATTAGGTGTCAAACCATTCCAAACGAAAGCCGTGGCAGAAGGCCAGGCTCGATCACCTAGCGAGGCATTTGTTCTCGGCCAAATGAGTAGACCCGAACCATCTGACCGAAGACCGTGATGCTGACGACTCTGAGAAGCACATTGAAGGTCAGAAGAGAGATATTCTGGTCCACAGCCGTGCAGCGACCGCCACGGTGTAATACGGCATATCAGGAAGTGAAGAAAAGTTTTGAGGAGAAATTAGCTAAAAATGTTAAAATTGATGCAAAATCGTTTTACTCGTATGTTCGAAGTAAGTCCAAAGTCAAGGATGCAGTGGGCCCACTAATCAATTCAGATGGTATAGTTGTAACAAGGAAGAATGAAATGTGTAATATTCTCAATAACTATTTTGGTTCAGTGTTTGTAAAAGAATCCAACATGGGAATGTTGCCGCATATAGAGCTTTTACTGGATATGGTCAGGTGATGGAAAGTTTTTAGTAGATGCAGAAATTGTAGCAGAGAAGTCAAAGAGATTAAAACCGGAGAAAGCACCGGGGTTTGATGGTATTCCCACGAGGTTACTAATTGAAAGGGCAGATTATATTTCTAGGCCAATTTCTATAATTTTTAATGACACATTGAACACAGGATGCATACCAACTCAATGGAATATGTTGTAAATAATTAGATACTGCATGTAGTGAGTGAGGAGAAGGATTTAGGGGTTATGTTTAGCCAGGACCTCAAAGTGAGGAAACAATGTACTGTGTCTGTTAAAGCAGCCAGTAGAATCTTAGGACTAATAAAGAGAACATTCAAAAGTAGAGATAAAGGCTTACGATTGGTTTTAATCGTAAAGGTTTTACGATTGTATAAATCTTTGATTCGACCTCATCTGGAGTATTGTATGTCAGTGTGGTGACCACACTACAGGAAGGATATTGAGCTTATTGAAGCAGGCAAAGAAGAGCATTAAGAACTATTCAGGGATTCAAAGCATTAGGTTATGAAGAGAGGCTAAGGGCAGTTCAACTGACAACCCTAGAAACCAGGAGAATTAGAGGTGATCTTATAGTGGTCTATAAAATAATGCATGGGCTTACCGAATTAAGGGCAACAGATTTTTTCAAATTCTCCAGTAATGG
This sequence comes from Enchytraeus crypticus, assembly GCA_905160935.1. Taxonomy (NCBI): domain Eukaryota; kingdom Metazoa; phylum Annelida; class Clitellata; order Enchytraeida; family Enchytraeidae; genus Enchytraeus; species Enchytraeus crypticus. The sequence goes on along the minus strand of CAJHZI010000722.1, from coordinate 24,136 downwards.
TTTAAGTGGTCATAGCTGTAAGTTGTTTAAACCTAGTGTAAGGACAGACTTGGGAAAGTTTTCTTTTTCTCAAAGGGTGATTTATAGGTGGAACTCTTTGAGTGACGAGGTTGTGAATGCGGTGTCGGTGAATAGTTTTAAAAATAAGCTCTATGTTGTAATCGTGTATGATTGGGGATTAAAATAAGCCCTTGGCATTCTTCCCTTGTTGTTCTTGCCACCTAAGTTTGACTAATGATTGAATAACGAAAGATGGTAGCAGTTCTGGTAAATTCTGGTAAATCCCTGTCAATGGCATGCTATTCGAGCAGGAAACTGACGTTAAACTTGGCCATAGCCTTAATCTCGCCTGTGTTCTTACATTTTTCTGTATATTAAATTAATTCAGCTTTTATTCTTTAATTATATTATACTCTATACTGCCGTAAACTTTAAGTTGTATATGTATTCTGAAAGCATTCAACAGTATATTTCTTTTTATAGCTCTGATTTTGTCAAAAATAACATTATCCCTCAACATTGTTGCCCTTCTCGTAAGCTTCGTTCATCCGATGCCAAACTGCTAAAATTCCTAATATTCTCACTTGGTTAGGTAGACTTTCATTTTCTTTCTCAACTCCTACTGTTTGGAACTCTGCTTCCTGATCTTCACTCTTTCTCTACTACTTCCAATTTCCGTGGTAGGTTGAAAACACATCTCATCCTCTGATAGATTTTTTCATCTTGCCTGACTGTTTTTTTGATCACCGGACCTGCACCGTTTAGAATCTTTTTCTTTCTCTTCAGCACATGTTTTTTTCAGATCGTTTGTGGTGAATCGATTTGTAGCGATATGTGATGGGGGGATGTCCCTGACATCATCCTTGTATGAGGAAATGGACGTTAACCCTTTATTAGTATTACTATTATAAGTTTATGGTTTTACCATCTTCTCATCAGAAGTTTGCCTCTATAATATGTGAAAACATTCTTACAAAATAAATAGTACTTTTCCTTAAAAAGGTAAATTTCACTCTTATGTAATTGACTGATATGCTATATGTGTAATTTTATTTGTTGTTTCGGTGCTATAACTTTTGCGGTTATCCAATTGAAGTGAAGTAAACGAATATTATCAATAATAATATTATTGTTATTATTACACGTCGCTGGTTGGTCATCAGGATTCAATCTTACTCTAGTTGTATATTAGCTATCTTGACTGGTTCACTATGGCTCAATGAAAGTTTTAGTAAATGACATCAATGGCTTTCGGAATACTTCCTTTGATAAACTTTCTTATCATTCGAATCTCTTATTTTCTCATCAAGATATACATATACTTCAAAACTTATAAAAATGTGTTTGAGCTAGTGGGTTTTGAGTGATATGTAATACAAGGCTTTTTACCTAAGCTTTTTATTATGCACTGAAATTGCTGTGTATTATTGCAGGAACGTGTTTCTTCATTGAAGTATGATGGTGTTCGTGTTAATTCAGTTTCATCATTCTCAAAATATCAGGTTTGCCTCTGATGGACTTCTTTTTTATTTACTATAGTGGAAGTACTAGTAGTATTAATAATAGTAGTAATAATAGTTGTAGTAATAGTAATGTAGTAATAATACTAGCAGTAGTAGTAGTAATAGTAGTATTAGTAGTTGTAGTAGTAGTAGTAGTCGTAGTAGTAGTAGTAGTAGCAGTAGCAGTAGTAGTAATAATATTAGCAGTAATGGTAGTAAAAGCAGAAATAATGAAAAATAAAAATAAAAACATTAAATAATAATAATAATAGTAATAATTTTAAAGCAGCAATATGACCTCGAGTAGCCGGTCGGCAGTTCAGCATATATTGCTAAGATCCTTTTTATCAAACCTCGGTTACTTTATGCCCAGGGGTAAAATAATAATAATAACAATAATAATAATAATAATAATAATAATAAAGGAAAAGTTAAAGCTAAGGTTAACGTCAGTTTCCTCGCTCGAAAGCAATGTCAGTGACGGGCGAGCCCAGGATTGAACCCACATCAACTGATCCACGGTCGAGTATCTTACTGACTTTGCCACTGGCCCCAGCCAGTAATAATAATATTAATAATAGTAATAATAATAATAATAATTCGCTAGAGGCTCTCGAGGTGGTTAGTTTGTTTACGCACACCTGTGTTTTTCTTTAGCACTTTTTATCGTTTTTCTTCACTTCTTCTAATTTTTTCACTTTGTCTTTTGGCATACTGCTTTTATATATATCCCTGTACGCCCAGGCCCTTTTATTTCTATTTTTTTGTGCGCATTCGGCTTATTTTAACTTTTATTAAATCTGCATTATGCTTTAGTTTTCACCTGCATTGGACTATTGGACTTCAGCTATTTGCAGTAGCGATCCAGTTGTAATTCTTTTATCTCTCGCTTGCTATGCCGTGTTTGCCACATGCCTGCCAGACAGACTTGGCCACTGTCTCAGATTGCCAACAAGAAAACTGGCATCTGCTCGGTGTGCCTAGCTCAACGTCAGCTTCATTCGGGAGACGGAAAGGTCCATCTTCATGGCCCATTGGATAATCGTTGCCCGGGTTCCAACCAACTTCCCTTGCAGATCTCCACACAGGCGGCAGCTTCGCAACCAGGGCCTGCAGTTTCTGATATTAGGAATGGGATCAGGAATCGGAGCTGTGACTCAGCTTTGGCTAGACAGAGTTCTCCGCCCACCGCTGCTTCCAATTCTGCTAACTTAACTCGCAATTCATTTTCTTCTCAGCCGCTCATTCTTGAGCATCCCTGCTTGATGCGACCTACAATAAAACACATTCCCAAATCAGCCAGACCTGCGTGTTCAGCAGTCTTGATTGATGCCTTCCGTAATATCGAAAGCGATCCCTCAGTTTTGTCATACTGGTCAGATTTATTGCTTTTTGCATCTTCGGTTTTGCAGGTCCCTGCTCGCACAGGTAAAAGGCATAATCTAAGCTCATTAATTAAGAAAAGGTTGGAGGGCCTAGGTACTGGTGCTCCCACTGAGCCAGTCGTAGATAGTATTAAAGGAGCTCATCGTTCTCATGACTCCCGTGCCTCAGCAGTAAGGTCCAAAATGGAAGATGGAAATGTTTCGGCAGCTGTACGCATCATCTGTTCAGATGAAAGCCCAGCACAATGCAGTTTAAACACTTTCAATATCCTGAAGGCCAAGCACCCACCCGCAGCTAGTAGCAGTATAATGGCACCCCTTCCGGACTCAATGGAGAATCCGCCAATTCAAGTTTCAGAGCAGGATGTTGTCAAAGCTGTACGTAGCTTTCCAGCAGGCTCAGCCGGCGGCCCTGATGGCCTGCGCCCTCAGCATCTTCTGGAGCTTGTGACTTGTAGAGAGTCGGCTGGGACGTTTTTGACCGCTCTGACTTCTTTCGTGAATCTCCTGCTTAGAGGTGTTTGCCCCCCTGAGGTCCAACCGGTGCTGTTTGGCGGTAAACTCTTTGCACTCAATCAGAAATCTGGCGGCATTCGCCCCATTGCAGTGGGCTACACTTGGCGTCGTTTAGCCGCTAAATGCGCAAATCGCTATGCAGTGTCTGCTCTCAGCGATTACTTGAGCCCAATTCAACTTGGAGCTGGTATTCCAGGTGGCTGTGAGGCAGCTGTTCACGCTACTCGCCGTTTCGCTGAGTCAATGCCAGCTGATCACTTCGTGGTAAAACTAGACTTCTGTAATGCTTTTAATTGCTTGAGTAGATCACGAATGCTCAGCGAAATTCATCACAGGATACCAGAGCTGTATAGTTTCTGCCATCTAGCTTACTCAAGCCCTTCGTGGTTGAAGTTCGGAGACTGGTGCATTGAGTCACAGGAAGGAGTCCAACAAGGGGATCCCTTAGGGCCCATGCTGTTTTGCTTGACTATTCACCCTCTCCTTACTTCTCTCTCTAGCGCTCTCACGGTGGGATACCTAGATGACATTACTCTAGGTGGTTGCGAGTCGTCGATTGCAAATGATGTACAGACTATCATCGACAGAGGCCAAGAATTTGGGCTTCAGTTGAATCGTACCAAGTGCGAAGTCATATCATCAGTTTGCAAATCTCCGGGCAACTCAGTTTTGTCATCCTTTGTGCCAATGGGCCTCTCCCATAGTAGTCTACTCGGCGCGCCACTCTCTGGAGAAGAAGCTACTACCACCGCTTTATCTAGTCGCTTGGAGGATGTCAAACGTACAGCATCGCGCTTGAAGTCGCTAGCCGCTCATGATGCTTTGACAATCCTTCGCTTTTCATTAAGTGCACCTAAACTTATGCACATTCTGCGCTCTAGTCCGAGTTTCTCTAATCCGCGGCTTTTAGACTACGACGAGGCTCTTAGGCTATGCTTGTGCGCCGTAATCAACGCAGATTTGTCTGATTTGCAGTGGCAGCAAGCCAGTCTACCGGTGAGCAAGGGTGGTCTTGGAATTCGTCTTGTTTCCCATATCGCGCCTTCAGCCTTCTTGGCATCAGCGATGGGAACGAGGCAGTTGCAAGACGCCATCCTACATAAGTGCTCCCTTTCTGCCGATAGATCCATTGACGTTGCTCTGTCAGTTTGGTCCAAAAGCCTCACATCTAGTGCTTCACCTTCTACCTCAGTCAGTAACCAGAAATCATGGGACCGTCCTATAGTGGATCGGATTTACAACAGTCTGTTAGAATCCCAATCCAATGCAGTAGACAGAGCACGACTCCTAGCTGTATCAACCAAAAGAAGCAATGACTGACTTCACGCTCTCCCTGTTGCTTCTTGTGGGCTTTTTTTAGACAATGAGGCGATTCGAGTAGCCGTTAGTTTCCGTTTGGGGGGGAAAACTTGCGAGCCTCACATGTGCCCCTGCGGTCATGAAGTCGACGCTTTAGGTCTCCACGGCCTCTCCTGCAAACGAAGCTCAGGTAAAATGTCTCGTCATCGCAATTTAAATGACTTAATATGGCGAGCACTTTCAAGAGCAGGCATCCCTTCCTCTAAGGAACCAAGTGGGTTGTCCAGATCAGACGGCAAGCGTCCGGACCGCATGACTTTAGTGCCCTGGTGCAACGGTAAATGTGCCGTATGGGACGTCACGGTCATTGACACCATGGCAAACTCCTACCTGAATACGGCTTCAGTCACAGCCGGTGGAGCTGCTGTTCGTGCCGCCACTAGGAAATTGGATAAATACTGTAATCTGTCCTTAGGATATGAGGTTGTTCCGGTGGCCATTGAAACCATGGGCCCAATGAATCCCGAAGGAGATGACTTTATTAATGGCGTAGCAGACTTATGGCAGAGCAAACCGGCGATAAGCGAGAGACATCTTTTCTTTGGCAAAGGATTTCCATGACTTTGCAAAGATTTAATGCAGTCTGCTTTAACAATTCTTTTAAGCCGATTGATGACCTCGAGTAGCCGTGCGGCGATTCAGCACTTATTGCTGGAATCGTTTTTATCAAACCCCAGGTTCTTTACACCAGGGAAAAAGAAGTTATAATAATTATAATAATGTAACGGTATAATAAGAAAAGGATAAATTAAACAAATAATTAAAATAGTAAAGGTATAAATGTGAGTAATAATATTATAATGTATAATAATGTGTATGGCTTGTGGATAATGCTATAAAGTAGCTATCGTGCTGATTGCCCCGGACTAAAATTTCTTGTGGGCTCACGCAAGGCCTTCTAAGGTTCTTGGTGGTGCGTATTGAGTTGGAAATATAAGATATCAATTCTAAAGCACAAATTCCTAACTAAACATATTAGCCATACCACAGACATATCGCATACTTACAAAATAAAGAAAATGATACCAATAAAATGAAGCTCAGTGTCAGTTACGTAATTAATGAAATGGATTAATCTAAAATATTCTGAGCCACGTGGCCCACGTACAATACTTGGCTCCACTGTCTACAGTTACCTTAAGCTACTTTTAAGGGTCGACTAAACTGTCTACGGACAATCACCATCACTAACTGAAGCTCTCTACGCTCACGTCCTATCCCCTGTCCTGCTTTCATGTCAACTCCCATTCAGACTGACCACGCACTGACACCAAGCATGTGTCAAATTCCACTAATGATTTAGTCCAAGACTTACGCTTAAATGCAGCACAAATCGCACATTGATCCTGTCATAATTTTATTTAAGAAGATTTTATTTTATTTTTACTTTTTTAAACTATCCCTAACCCTAACCCCTACCCTTTACCCTAACCCTAACGTACCACATTCCTAAGAAACTGATAAAATTTAGTCAAACTTTAAAAAATAAAAGTGACTTTAGCCAGAGTCAAACCCCGAACCATATGATCTACATTCTAGCACATATACCATTGAGCCATCGATATTTCCGGTTGGAACCTGTTGAATAGCTGATGTCTATTACTCATAAGACCTTAGTAAAGAAATTAAAATATGAAAGGATCAATGTGCAATTTGTGCTGCATTTAAGCGCTAGTATTTCAAGGGTCCACAGACCAACTATCTAAATGCTTGAAACTGTGAAATCACATACGATTTTGTGCTAAGTGGACACCAACAATTTAATTATAAAAGACATTGTCGACAAAGCGAAAACGACGTTGAACTGGTTATACTTCTACCACAATAATAATAATATTAATAATAATAATATGATGAGGGGTGACAGTCACACGTCAAACAGAGTTTTAAAGTTCTTTGTTAGTGTCTACTTACTCAATTTATGATTTCAGTTCTAGAGTATTGAACATTTTTCTTGCATAATAATTCAAAAAAAAAAAAAAAACATTTTTATAAACTGGGAGGGTTTTCCCTTATGCACTTGGTATTTTAAATATAATATCATAATAGACGGTCCAATTTCACCTAATATGCTTAAAATTCATCGCATTCTGTTAACTGATGGCGAAATTATTAGCCTTCCTGTGAACCAACTTAACAAACTTCTTTCCTCAATATTGCATGGAATGCAATATTGATCTCATCGAAAGGATATATTCGCATCTACAGCCAATGCATAATTTATTTCTAGCAGCCTGGTTATAATTATTAATTAGGCTACGCTGCGCTACCTACCGGTCAGGGGTAGACAATACGTTACACAGTGCGGTTCGCAGAACACCGTCTCGTCAGTCACAGCAGTTTTTGATGATCAGCGCTCCAAGTGATTAAAGTGGGAATTGTGAGCTAGGGGAACGCTACAAAATTTCGGGTCCCCTGTAATGTATTTACTGGTCTCAGAGTATCTAGCATGAGCCCCTAGTGGGGGAACGCTCCTCAGAAAAAATGAGAGGAAGGGGAACTGAGTTCCTCTACGTTTCCCCTCTTTAACCCACTGAGCGCTCTTGACTTCATTGGCAAGGATGACTGAATGGCCAGCAAACTTTTCCAACTTGAATCCAATAGATTAATATGTTTGAGGTCAGATGCTGATATGTAGACAGTTTCTAAATACTATAATAATTAGAAAGAAGAATTGGATTGGACACATTCTATGGGGAGATAGTTTACTAAGGAGATCATAGAAGATAGTATGGAAGGAAAGAGAAACAGAGGAAGATCGTGATTAGGAATGTTAAATGATTTAAAGATCCACTTGTATGTGGACATGAAGAGGAAAACGGAAGATAGAAAAAAGAGGCGTTATATACCACGGACCTGCCAGTAGGCCGAGCACTCAGAGAGAGAGAGAGAGAGAGAGAAAGAGAGAGAAGCTGAGTAGATATTACATCTGATTCTTCTTCTAGGGCACTGCCTAACGGCAGATCCTTGAAATATAACTGCCAATCTATTCTATCATCAGCCGTCCTATTCATCTCTATAAATTTGCTTTTAGATCATCCTACATCTCATATCTCGGTCTTCCTCTACCTCTTTTCCTTTGCATTCTTCCTTCTATTACATTCTTTTGCAAGCCATCCTCCTAATAATATGTAAGCCATAACCCATCTTTATAATATTTTTATCCAGATTTTCTTTCTATTTCTTATGACACTTATTAACTATATCTGTACCGACTCATTCAAGAAGTTCTTCGTAATTTGTAATTTTGTCAGTCCAACCTATCTTTTCCATCCTTCTCCATAACCATATTTTCAATGCCTCTAGTTTCCTGATATCTTCTTTCTTTAATAGCCGCTTTTCACATCCATACAATGATACAGAAGTGTCGACCACATCGATGTTGTCACAATCTTTATCGGTGTGTTGTTCCCAATGCCTTTTGTTAGTAGTTCTTTTCTCTTTCCGAAGCTTCTTTCGCCTGTGCAATTCTACATTTTATTTTCGTTTCACACTTTCCATCATCCGTGATGGTGTGGCCACAGTACTCGAAGCTTTTTACCTGCTCCTTCTTCTTCGTCAGTGCACTGCCAAGTGGCAGGTTTACGGTACATATTCATACTCAAAATCTGTTTTATCGCTCCATAAGAGCACTCCTTAGAGCAACAAGTTAATCCCATCACAAATGTCTATGCCTTATCCATACTTTATGTAGCCTATAGCTTGGGAAAAGTATGGCTTCTGATGTGGTTTCCTACCTGCTCCAATCGCGTATAAATCATTGTAATATTTACATCCCTGCGAATCCTAGGCACTCTCATAACATTTGTCTTTTCTTAAATCTCCATGCCATATCTCAATGCTGTGACATTCAGTCTATCCATACATTTGCTTAGCATGCATCATACTTGAAAGCAAATCAATTGCTACCAGACTGCCAAACGGCTAATAGATTATTCATCTGTACCGAATCTTCTCGTCTTAAATTACTTCTGTCTGTGTTTGGCAGTTGATGAGTCAATTCAATCTTAGGTCACTTCAATTTTGGATCTTAGTGCTGCTTTTAATACGGCTGACCATGGAATATTGTTATCGTTATTGGAACTGAATTAATCGTTTGCTATATCAGGCATTATCTTCTTGGTTCCATTCTTTTTTGCTTGATAAAGTGGTAAAGCTAATGTTAACGCCAGTTTCCTCACTCGAAAGCGATATCAGTGATGGGAGAGCCCACGATTTGAACCCCACACATACTGATCCGCGGTCGAATAGCTTACCGACATCGCCTCTGGCTCCAGCCAATCGTACTCAGGTTGTTACGCTGGATCATACTTCTAATTACTGGATAAAAACTTCCTAATTAGCCCTAAGGCCATTCAACAGCCTAGCATTTACTTGATATAATATAACTAATTGAGAGTTGTTCTTCTGGAGGTGTACTTTCTAATATTTCGTATTGGACATTTGGTGTTTGACTAAACAATTACTCAGTGATTTCACACAGAATTAATAAATACAAATGTTTATTATTTGATCAATATTACAGTATAATGCATGGCATGGTCAATATACAAGTACGATATAATTCGGCCTGGCATGCATTGTCATGATGTTAGCTACAAAGATTTACTTGGGAGCTATTAAATAAATCCTCGTAAGACCATAACTTAACTTAATTATACTGGTTCAGAAAGTCTTGAAGACTTGTAACTGCAATCTCAACAATGATCTCACGCTTATAACCTTATAATGATTATGATAGAGCTACTTTAGCATACATTATTTTTAGTATTACTTTCATAGTACCTAATATATTTAGTATTACATTCACATTTATGTTGATTTATTAGAATAAAATTGACATTACGCAATTGTATTGTGTAATAATATCTGATCATTTAATTTTAGTAATAAATTTAAGAGTCTATCCTAATAATTGTAAACACATCTCTTCCAGCCTTATTAGTTATTAGATTTAAAGGTTATTAGATTTAAATCATTTGTCTGACTGTTTATTGATCACTGGACTGGCACCATTTAGGATCTCTTTTGTTTCTCTTCAGCTCATGTTTTTCAGATCATTTGGCGGGCTCGATTTGTAGCGACATGTGATGGGGGACGTCCCTGACATCATCCTTGTATGAGGAAATTAATGTTAAAACTCTATTATTACATAACAGCACACTGGGTCAGTAAGCACGGATGCTTGTTTAAGGCCCATATCCTTCTTTCCTTTCCATGGTTATTAGTAATCGTTGTCTTTTTATGGCGCACATATTGCAGCCGGCGGGGATTTAAGACTAACCTTCCATTATCCTGAGATTTTTCCTTCAAAGCTGTCAACACTCGGTATTCCAAGGTGGTCACCCACAAAGTATTAACCTAGGCCGATGTAGCTTAACTTCGATTATTGACGCGCAACAAAACCGATTGCGCTTAATCCCGCCGTCATACTTACTATTATTATTATTTTTATTATCATCATCGCCATCATCATCATCGTCATCATCATTAACCGTATTAATAAATCTATCATAATCGCAGAATATACTGTTATGTATACTGATATATGTAGCAACATGTGAATGTTGCTACATATTTTCTAATATAATAAGTTCTGAAGTAAGTCCATACTTAAACGTTAAACTAACACGTGTGTGTCTAATGATTCCCGTGTTGGGTCCAGGACAGAGAAAACCATGGTATTGATAAGGCTTATCTTTTGTGAAGGAATTATATTGATGATTTTTTATTGTTATTTATGGAGCGTGAAAACAGACTCTGAGTATGAATATGTACATTGGACCTGCTGCTTTATAGAACATTAGCGAAAGAGAGATAAGGAGAGAGTGAGAGAAAGAGAGAGAGAGTGAGAGAGTTCCAGAAAAGATCTGTTGTGCACTGTAAAGCTCTATCTTTATGTGCCTAGTATTGAAGTTTATGGGGTTCCTCGTAGAGTAGATAGTGCATTATTAGGTCCTAAGTGTTTTATGACAATTACGATATTTTACCCTCTTATATACATTACAAGATTCACAGAATAAATTAAAATACAAATACCTAAATTCTTTTAAACAATCCAAATGGCAAACCATTAGTCCTATATTCTACTCCAATGTAATTGACAGTTATTAACTTATCAAATCATACATGTACTTTTTAAAGTTGTAAAACACAGCGGTTAATAAGATACTGCATAAGTAGTAATAGATAATATCTGTTTCTCTCAAGTGTTGGGCGAAATGGACCATGTTCAAGGTACATATTTCTACTCGGATGCTGCATTTCATCCTATATAAAGAGCACTCCATTGATCAATGAGTTTGCAACCTCACTAAATCCTATATCCTATCCACACCTTAACGTAGCATGGGAATAGTGGGGCTTCTGATATGATTTCCCTTTACCTTCCTCAGTTCTTGCTCTGTGGCCTCTTACGACACGTGCAGTTTGCGGTTGATCAACCGTTAGATAATTCAGTATGGTGGATATAATATTATATTGTAAACGATAATATATTATTACATAAATAAAGTATATTGTATAAAATATTACACAATATATGTTAAATATTTCACTGCAATATCAAATTTACATGTGACTTAGAGCGTATTCAGTCTCGTACATGTATCTTTCTTTATGACGGATTACAATTAGTTTTTGCAGCAAACTTTCAAACAGCTATACTGCGCCACAAGAGGCACTGTAAAGCAATAAGATGACCCATGCAGTTGTCTTTCAATAACTGTCGAAGTTATCTTTTAAGCTCCGCCTTAAAATATCAAGCCGGGACTCGAGCGTTTTTCTGGCGTGATTTCCGCGAGAATCTGGCCGCGACAACGGAGTTATGCGGCCGCTACAGCGGGACTGTAGCGGCCAGATTCCGGCCGTTGTAGCGGTCTTATCACGAGATTTGTACTGTACATATTAATTATAAAAATATGGTTCAACACAGACAACTCACTTCCAATGCCTTCCCAACCTCGGTCATTACTATTGAAATTCTGTTACTCTTATAAATAAGTTAACTTAATAAATATCATAATAATAAAACTAAAGTTTTAAAACTTAAAACTTTCCTAGTTACATGTTTATTCTTCAAAGACCGAGAGGGAAGTAGTTCGAAATTCAACAGCAAAGCGAATAGCATTCAATAACATATACAATTAGCAATACGGAAAGATACCGCTAGAGATATCCAGTAATAGAGGTAAACAAACACCGCGCAAGAATACAGAGTGCATGAAGACACTAGTGGGCCATGGGCCTAGCGCTGCCAAGGGTCATTTAAATGACATGCAGCTTCGAATATAAACAAAACATCCATAACAAGATCGAGCATATAAAAAGGATATCAATCCGCAACTGACATCCTGTATTAACATTAATTATTAATCTCTCTCTCTCTCTCTCTCTCTCTCTCTCTCTCTCTCTCTCTCTCTCTCTCTCTACTGGCATATTTCCTCGCGCTTTCAAGCTTGCAGTTATTACTCCATTGTTTAAAAAGCCCACTCTAGATAAGGAATCGTTGTCGAATTACAGGCCTGTATCTAGTCTGTCATATATATCTAAACTCACTGAAAGAAATGTTCTTCAGAGGCTTTCTACTCATCTCTCTTACAATGATCTATTTAATAAGCATCAAGCTGCTTATACCAAGCATCGTTCAACTGAAACGGTGCTTCTATCTGTGTGCAATTCTATTGTTAATGCCACGTGCACGCAACGCTTAACTGGATTATGTATGCTTGATCTTTCGGCCGCTTTTGATACCATTGATCACAATATTCTTCTGGAACGTCTTTCTTCCTGGTTTGGTATTCGTGGAATTTTTCTTGATTGGTTTTCCCCTTATCTGACGGATCGTTCTTTCAGTGTGAAAGTGATGGAGTACATCTCTTCGCCTTCCCACTTATAGTATGGTGTGCCTCAAGACTCCGTTCTTGGTCCTATCCTCTTCAACCCTTAAGTTCTCTGAACTTCTCATTCTCTTGATCATGAACTATATGCTGCTGACACTCAAATGTACACTTGTTTCACCCCTAACTCCTATTCTGATGCTGAAACATTCCTGCAACAAAGTTTTCAGTCTATTTCCGCATGGATGCCTGCTAATTTCTTGGCACTAAATCTATCTAAAACTGAATTCTTGTTGGTTGGGAGAGAGAGAGAGAGAAAGAGAGAGAGAGAGAGAGAATTAATGTTTATTTCTATACACTCAAAATGTACAGTGACATACACAGACAAGGCCGTAAAAGAGGTCACAAGTAACCTATCTAGTTGACCACCCCTCCATCTTACATATTGAAAAATAACTAGGCAAACGAAATAAACATCCAGTACAAGTAAAAGAAATTCTAGTTGATAAAGATTGAAATAATAACAACAGGAATTAAAGGAGAATAATGGGACACCTCAAAAGCTTCTGAAGCTGAATGAGAAAACTCTTTCGTTATCTTCGGGTATTACGATATCACATGTTTCTTCTGTGAGAAATCTCGGTCTTATCCTTGAGAAACACCTAACCTTCTATGAACACATAACTAAAACATCACGAGCATGTCTCTTCCATATCCGTGATCTTCGTCGAATACGTCCATATTTGTCACGTGAGGCAGCTGCTACAATTGGTGCTGCTCTTGTACAATAGAAATCGGACAACTGCAATTCCCTGTTTTAAATCTCCCTGTCTGTGAGATTGATTGGTTGCAGTTTGTTCAGAATTCTCTTGCGCGAGCAATTTTTTGTAGTTCCAAGTACTCACATGTTATGCCTATTTGAAAGTCTTTGCACTGGCTAAAAATTAAAGGGCGTATCATTTTAAAAACAGCTACGTTCACCTATAAGTCAATCACCATCCCTGGACAAACTTGTAAGGCCTATGTCTCACTTGATTAAGGTGACGCAGCCTGCTGTAACTCTGTCTTCTAAATTAATTACTCTTGTGAGACCACGCTTATCTTTACGCTCTAAGCAATCTAATCGTTCCTTCCAGTATGCTGCACTGCAGATCAGGAATTCTCTTCCATCCAATCTTTGGAAATCTTCATTTGAATAACATCGGCATTTGCTTTCTTATGAGCAGTTCCACAGGCAGTTGAAGAGCTATCTTTCCATCTCTCTTTTCCATCCAGTGTCCATGGTCAGTGACCTGCGCCTAGTGATGTACTTAACGACTCATTTGAGAGAGTAACATATAAACGACTCGCACATCTCAGTGAGCCGACTCCTTTGAGCTGCTCACTGCTCTCAACTGGTCCAGTCTCTGGCTACAGTAACTGCACTGAGGTTGTGTCTAATGCTCACTGCTCTCAACTGGTCCAGGCACTGGCACTGGTTACAGTAACTGCACTGAGCCTGTGCGTATGCCTACGTGACTTTCCAGTAGTCTAGATTTTCTAGCAGTGACAGCAGTCTACTCCTCTGGTCAACAGTGTTGCCATATGGGCGGGTTTAATGCACAATTGGGCTATTTATGAGATAGTTTCGTTAAGTCGTTGAGCTAAAAAATTTTGAAACGTAAGGGAACCCTGTCTGCGAGATTACAGCTTGACAACGTTTAATTAATATACATTGTACAATATACATACGATGAAGCGATAGTTTGAAGGATAACTATGTTAATAATAATGTCACTGTATTACTACCCCATGGTCATCAGTCAAATTTGTATCATGTCAATAGCTATATGACTAAAAATATAGCTTAAGCAGGTTTACACCGAGCTCGCTTTCCGAAGGTACCATCAGTGACGATTCTAACTTTTTTCTAAAGTCGAACTCTCCCTCATCTTAGGCAGCTTTATAAACTACCGTCTCTACATTTATTTACTATTACACAGTGGTGTAATGGGGCGGAAATGCGTGGGACACCTTTCCCTATTTTTACGAGAGCGGGAACTCCCCCCCCCCATTATTTTGCTTGAATCCATTTAAAAATGGGTAATCTGCAATTTCTCTGACTGTAGTCACTGACACACTGTACTGCAGCGTTAGGGATGTAAGTAGGTATCGATAGCGGGTTCTGAAACAGCCCAGCTACGGTTTAGCCTATTAGCCTATAGGCTAGCAGCTGCTAGCTAGCAGCTGCCTATAGCCTAGCAGCTGCTAGCAGCAGCTGCTGCGGGCGGCTCTCGGGGCGGCGCTGCTGCGGGGTGGATGACGCGTTGACGGGACGGCGCTGCTGCGGCCTGTCTAGACAAGTCTGACAAAAACCAGATGCGCGGCGTCCTGAGTGGGAAAATGTTCGAGAATTTCAAAACAAACTCATTACGTAGTCGCACACGTAAAGCTACGGCAGCTGCTAGCAGCTGCTAGGCTATAGGCAGCTGCCTATCAGCTGCTAGCAGCTGCTACAGTTTAGCCTATTAGCCTATAGGCTAGCAGCTGCTAGGCTGCAGCCTATAGGCTAATAGGCTAAACCGTAGCTGGGCTGTTCCAGAACCCTCTATTGATACCTACTGATGTACTTGTATGTAAACATTTCAAAATTACGTTTAGTACTGTTATGTTTAGAATCACTGAGAATGTTTCTGACTTTAATTGTTGTAATTTCACAATAGTCAATGTATCTGGCTAAACTACATTAATTTTCAATTCAATGTAATAATTTTATTGCGATTTTGTGTAATTTTGTGTGACCAATTTGCAAAAGTTTTATTAAAAAAGCTCGACAACATGCAAAAGGTTTAGCAATATTGTGCCTTACGCCACTCTCTCCACTTATTAATTTAGAATGACACACCTGCTAGTGCATGTAGTTTATACGTGTTCGAGGCGGCTAAATGCATGTATAGCCTTAGCAGCTGCCTATAGCCTAGCATAGCCTACATCCTTACGTAGCACGGCCTGGGAGGCTTAAAGTGAGAACTCGCCGGCCTATATCGTTTGAAATGCGAGTAGGCTTGTATAGACCTGCTACATGGCCCGAGTACCCCTGTTTGGAGCTTCTCACTGAGAGTAGGTCTTAGACAACACTAAGCTGTGAGCGAGAGTAGCTCACTTCAAAGAGAAGCACTAAATGAGTTGCACTTAGTGAGTCGAACGAGCAGTGAGGGGCCAACTCTACCTGCGCCTAAACCTCCTCTTCTGTAATTCCGTTGACTTTTGACTGATGTTCTGGATTTTGGAATTTGCACCGTTTTTGGACCTTCTTTTTGCTTTCTGGCGTGATTTTGTCTCAATAGTGCTCGATATTGTCATTGATGACTGTAGCACTCCAATTGTTGCTATTATTATTACACACACACACATACACACACAGACAGATATATGTGTGTGTTCATGTGTCGGTATACAGATCGGTATATTCTGCGATTATGTTTGATTTATTAATAAGGTTGATGATGATGATGATGATGATGATGATGGTGATGATGATGATGACGATGACGACTACGACGACTACGAAGACGACGATGATGAAAAGGAAAAATATATATATATATATATATGTGTATATATATATATATATATATATATATATATATATATATATATATATATCGTCATCATTTGTTTTCCGAATAAACCTAAATTTTAGTGAGAACAATGACACCGCGGCATTTAACAGAAGCGATAGAGGTTTATCCGGTGGAATGAGACGATATTCCAGCCTCTAACTAAGCAGACTTTAGCTAGTCAACAAGTGTTCATAAAATCCCCTGTGACAATCCCTTCCTTCCATAGCGTACTATCGTAGTGTCATAAAATTGGCTATAAGGTCAAAGGCTCTAGTCTGAAATATAATTACACCGCTACTTCAGACGGTCAGAGCGACGTTTTCAATCGACTATTAATGACAATAGACCTATGCCGCTTCCAAACTTTCAATAATTCAAGTACGTCATTCCTAGAAGCGTGTGCTTTGATCCACTCGATCAAAGGCACTGTGTTGAATACAATACAATTGCAATTTGCGCTTAACTATAACCTGTAGAATCTATTGAATTCTGTTCTTCGGTGTATCTACATGTGTATGCTTATTTATTTTATTTAAATTGGAAACTAAATTGGCTCGAAGTAACATCGAAAACTGAATAGGCCCTAAGTAACATTATAATAATATATAAATTACTAAAGTGTAAAATTTAAGATCTCTGTTTGATATGTCTAATGTAATTGTAGTTCCTAGTTGAGTTTCTTTTATAGAGATTAATTAATTTAGTAGTGCGTGCTTTAGATAGTAAATCTAAAGGTGCTAATGTTAACGTCAATTTCCTCACTGGAAAGTGATGTCAGTGACGGGCGAGCCCAGGATTTGAATCCCGCACATACTGATCCGCGGTCGAATATCTTAACCGACATGGCTCCAGCCGACACATATAAGAGTATCGTACATGTAATAATATAATAGAGTGTAGACTGTGCAGTAATAAGTATTATTAAATTGGTTTAGGCTAAATATAATTTGCTTTGGCTGAATAATATAAATATATTATTGGATTTGGATTAGGATTTGGACGTAAGTTAAACATCAACTACTAAAACTTATACCTACTGCCATTTTCTTCATCGTTTTATTATATTTTTGAAATACCTTAACTGTGCCAACTTGTCGCAGGGTAATCCAATAGTAATTAACAAAGAAATCTTTAAATGACGTGCTGTATTACAAAATATATAATATTACATATATTTTAATGACGCCTATGCCCTGTATAGGTTAGTCGAAGCTAAGGAAGGCATTGGGGGCCCACCTCATCATAAGCAGAATCCCCCCAAGCATAATGGTATGTCAAAAGGAATGTTATAAATAATTTAAAGATCCACTCGTATGTGGACATGAAGAGAAATACGGTAGGTAGAGATGAGTAGAGGCGTTATATAACATGGACCTACCCGTAGGCAGTGCACTAAGAGAGAGAGAGAGTAATAATAAAATTTACCCATTAAGTTTCAATATTAAAATTCACTGATATCGCAACCATTGGCGATGTCAGTGAGATATCATATTGTCATATTGGAGATTTCAGCGATATCGGTAAGATATTTGACCGCGGATCAGTTTGTGGGGTTCAGATCTCAAATCATATTATCGCAGTATATATATATATATATATATATATATATATATATATATATATATATATATATATTTATATATATATATATATATATATAATATATATATATATATATATATATATATATACTGCGATAATATGATTTGAGATCTGAACCCCACAAACTGATCCGCGGTCAAATATCTTACCGATATCGCTGAAATCTCCAATATGACAATATGATATCTCACTGACATCGCCAATGGTTGCGATATCAGTGAATTTTAATATTGAAACTTAATGGGTAAATTTTATTATTACTCTCTCTCTCTCTTAGTGCACTGCCTACGGGTAGGTCCATGTTATATAACGCCTCTACTCATCTCTACCTACCGTATTTCTCTTCATGTCCACATACGAGTGGATCTTTAAATTATTTATAACATTCCTTTTGACATACCATTATGCTTGGGGGGATTCTGCTTATGATGAGGTGGGCCCCCAATGCCTTCCTTAGCTTCGACTAACCTATACAGGGCATAGGCGTCATTAAAATATATGTAATATTATATATTTTGTAATACAGCACGTCATTTAAAGATTTCTTTGTTAATTACTATTGGATTACCCTGCGACAAGTTGGCACAGTTAAGGTATTTCAAAAATATAATAAAACGATGAAGAAAATGGCAGTAGGTATAAGTTTTAGTAGTTGATGTTTAACTTACGTCCAAATCCTAATCCAAATCCAATAATATATTTATATTATTCAGCCAAAGCAAATTATATTTAGCCTAAACCAATTTAATAATACTTATTACTGCACAGTCTACACTCTATTATATTATTACATGTACGATACTCTTATATGTGTCGGCTGGAGCCATGTCGGTTAAGATATTCGACCGCGGATCAGTATGTGCGGGATTCAAATCCTGGGCTCGCCCGTCACTGACATCACTTTCCAGTGAGGAAATTGACGTTAACATTAGCACCTTTAGATTTACTATCTAAAGCACGCACTACTAAATTAATTAATCTCTATAAAAGAAACTCAACTAGGAACTACAATTACATTAGACATATCAAACAGAGATCTTAAATTTTACACTTTAGTAATTTATATATTATTATAATGTTACTTAGGGCCTATTCAGTTTTCGATGTTACTTCGAGCCAATTTAGTTTCCAATTTAAATAAAATAAATAAGCATACACATGTAGATACACCGAAGAACAGAATTCAATAGATTCTACAGGTTATAGTTAAGCGCAAATTGCAATTGTATTGTATTCAACACAGTGCCTTTGATCGAGTGGATCAAAGCACACGCTTCTAGGAATGACGTACTTGAATTATTGAAAGTTTGGAAGCGGCATAGGTCTATTGTCATTAATAGTCGATTGAAAACGTCGCTCTGACCGTCTGAAGTAGCGGTGTAATTATATTTCAGACTAGAGCCTTTGACCTTATAGCCAATTTTATGACACTACGATAGTACGCTATGGAAGGAAGGGATTGTCACAGGGGATTTTATGAACACTTGTTGACTAGCTAAAGTCTGCTTAGTTAGAGGCTGGAATATCGTCTCATTCCACCGGATAAACCTCTATCGCTTCTGTTAAATGCCGCGGTGTCATTGTTCTCACTAAAATTTAGGTTTATTCGGAAAACAAATGATGACGATATATATATATATATATATATATATATATATATATATATATATATATATACACATATATATATATATATATATTTTTCCTTTTCATCATCGTCGTCTTCGTAGTCGTCGTAGTCGTCATCGTCATCATCATCATCACCATCATCATCATCATCATCATCATCATCAACCTTATTAATAAATCAAACATAATCGCAGAATATACCGATCTGTATACCGACACATGAACACACACATATATCTGTCTGTGTGTGTATGTGTGTGTGTGTAATAATAATAGCAACAATTGGAGTGCTACAGTCATCAATGACAATATCGAGCACTATTGAGACAAAATCACGCCAGAAAGCAAAAAGAAGGTCCAAAAACGGTGCAAATTCCAAAATCCAGAACATCAGTCAAAAGTCAACGGAATTACAGAAGAGGAGGTTTAGGCGCAGGTAGAGTTGGCCCCTCACTGCTCGTTCGACTCACTAAGTGCAACTCATTTAGTGCTTCTCTTTGAAGTGAGCTACTCTCGCTCACAGCTTAGTGTTGTCTAAGACCTACTCTCAGTGAGAAGCTCCAAACAGGGGTACTCGGGCCATGTAGCAGGTCTATACAAGCCTACTCGCATTTCAAACGATATAGGCCGGCGAGTTCTCACTTTAAGCCTCCCAGGCCGTGCTACGTAAGGATGTAGGCTATGCTAGGCTATAGGCAGCTGCTAAGGCTATACATGCATTTAGCCGCCTCGAACACGTATAAACTACATGCACTAGCAGGTGTGTCATTCTAAATTAATAAGTGGAGAGAGTGGCGTAAGGCACAATATTGCTAAACCTTTTGCATGTTGTCGAGCTTTTTTAATAAAACTTTTGCAAATTGGTCACACAAAATTACACAAAATCGCAATAAAATTATTACATTGAATTGAAAATTAATGTAGTTTAGCCAGATACATTGACTATTGTGAAATTACAACAATTAAAGTCAGAAACATTCTCAGTGATTCTAAACATAACAGTACTAAACGTAATTTTGAAATGTTTACATACAAGTACATCAGTAGGTATCAATAGAGGGTTCTGGAACAGCCCAGCTACGGTTTAGCCTATTAGCCTATAGGCTGCAGCCTAGCAGCTGCTAGCCTATAGGCTAATAGGCTAAACTGTAGCAGCTGCTAGCAGCTGATAGGCAGCTGCCTATAGCCTAGCAGCTGCTAGCAGCTGCCGTAGCTTTACGTGTGCGACTACGTAATGAGTTTGTTTTGAAATTCTCGAACATTTTCCCACTCAGGACGCCGCGCATCTGGTTTTTGTCAGACTTGTCTAGACAGGCCGCAGCAGCGCCGTCCCGTCAACGCGTCATCCACCCCGCAGCAGCGCCGCCCCGAGAGCCGCCCGCAGCAGCTGCTGCTAGCAGCTGCTAGGCTATAGGCAGCTGCTAGCTAGCAGCTGCTAGCCTATAGGCTAATAGGCTAAACCGTAGCTGGGCTGTTTCAGAACCCGCTATCGATACCTACTTACATCCCTAACGCTGCAGTACAGTGTGTCAGTGACTACAGTCAGAGAAATTGCAGATTACCCATTTTTAAATGGATTCAAGCAAAATAATGGGGGGGGGGAGTTCCCGCTCTCGTAAAAATAGGGAAAGGTGTCCCACGCATTTCCGCCCCATTACACCACTGTGTAATAGTAAATAAATGTAGAGACGGTAGTTTATAAAGCTGCCTAAGATGAGGGAGAGTTCGACTTTAGAAAAAAGTTAGAATCGTCACTGATGGTACCTTCGGAAAGCGAGCTCGGTGTAAACCTGCTTAAGCTATATTTTTAGTCATATAGCTATTGACATGATACAAATTTGACTGATGACCATGGGGTAGTAATACAGTGACATTATTATTAACATAGTTATCCTTCAAACTATCGCTTCATCGTATGTATATTGTACAATGTATATTAATTAAACGTTGTCAAGCTGTAATCTCGCAGACAGGGTTCCCTTACGTTTCAAAATTTTTTAGCTCAACGACTTAACGAAACTATCTCATAAATAGCCCAATTGTGCATTAAACCCGCCCATATGGCAACACTGTTGACCAGAGGAGTAGACTGCTGTCACTGCTAGAAAATCTAGACTACTGGAAAGTCACGTAGGCATACGCACAGGCTCAGTGCAGTTACTGTAACCAGTGCCAGTGCCTGGACCAGTTGAGAGCAGTGAGCATTAGACACAACCTCAGTGCAGTTACTGTAGCCAGAGACTGGACCAGTTGAGAGCAGTGAGCAGCTCAAAGGAGTCGGCTCACTGAGATGTGCGAGTCGTTTATATGTTACTCTCTCAAATGAGTCGTTAAGTACATCACTAGGCGCAGGTCACTGACCATGGACACTGGATGGAAAAGAGAGATGGAAAGATAGCTCTTCAACTGCCTGTGGAACTGCTCATAAGAAAGCAAATGCCGATGTTATTCAAATGAAGATTTCCAAAGATTGGATGGAAGAGAATTCCTGATCTGCAGTGCAGCATACTGGAAGGAACGATTAGATTGCTTAGAGCGTAAAGATAAGCGTGGTCTCACAAGAGTAATTAATTTAGAAGACAGAGTTACAGCAGGCTGCGTCACCTTAATCAAGTGAGACATAGGCCTTACAAGTTTGTCCAGGGATGGTGATTGACTTATAGGTGAACGTAGCTGTTTTTAAAATGATACGCCCTTTAATTTTTAGCCAGTGCAAAGACTTTCAAATAGGCATAACATGTGAGTACTTGGAACTACAAAAAATTGCTCGCGCAAGAGAATTCTGAACAAACTGCAACCAATCAATCTCACAGACAGGGAGATTTAAAACAGGGAATTGCAGTTGTCCGATTTCTATTGTACAAGAGCAGCACCAATTGTAGCAGCTGCCTCACGTGACAAATATGGACGTATTCGACGAAGATCACGGATATGGAAGAGACATGCTCGTGATGTTTTAGTTATGTGTTCATAGAAGGTTAGGTGTTTCTCAAGGATAAGACCGAGATTTCTCACAGAAGAAACATGTGATATCGTAATACCCGAAGATAACGAAAGAGTTTTCTCATTCAGCTTCAGAAGCTTTTGAGGTGTCCCATTATTCTCCTTTAATTCCTGTTGTTATTATTTCAATCTTTATCAACTAGAATTTCTTTTACTTGTACTGGATGTTTATTTCGTTTGCCTAGTTATTTTTCAATATGTAAGATGGAGGGGTGGTCAACTAGATAGGTTACTTGTGACCTCTTTTACGGCCTTGTCTGTGTATGTCACTGTACATTTTGAGTGTATAGAAATAAACATTAATTCTCTCTCTCTCTCTCTCTTTCTCTCTCTCTCTCTCCCAACCAACAAGAATTCAGTTTTAGATAGATTTAGTGCCAAGAAATTAGCAGGCATCCATGCGGAAATAGACTGAAAACTTTGTTGCAGGAATGTTTCAGCATCAGAATAGGAGTTAGGGGTGAAACAAGTGTACATTTGAGTGTCAGCAGCATATAGTTCATGATCAAGAGAATGAGAAGTTCAGAGAACTTAAGGGTTGAAGAGGATAGGACCAAGAACGGAGTCTTGAGGCACACCATACTATAAGTGGGAAGGCGAAGAGATGTACTCCATCACTTTCACACTGAAAGAACGATCCGTCAGATAAGGGGAAAACCAATCAAGAAAAATTCCACGAATACCAAACCAGGAAGAAAGACGTTCCAGAAGAATATTGTGATCAATGGTATCAAAAGCGGCCGAAAGATCAAGCATACATAATCCAGTTAAGCGTTGCGTGCACGTGGCATTAACAATAGAATTGCACACAGATAGAAGCACCGTTTCAGTTGAACGATGCTTGGTATAAGCAGCTTGATGCTTATTAAATAGATCATTGTAAGAGAGATGAGTAGAAAGCCTCTGAAGAACATTTCTTTCAGTGAGTTTAGATATATATGACAGACTAGATACAGGCCTGTAATTCGACAACGATTCCTTATCTAGAGTGGGCTTTTTAAACAATGGAGTAATAACTGCAAGCTTGAAAGCGCGAGGAAATATGCCAGTAGAGAGAGAGAGAGAGAGAGAGAGAGAGAGAGAGAGAGAGAGAGAGAGAGAGAGATTAATAATTAATGTTAATACAGGATGTCAGTTGCGGATTGATATCCTTTTTATATGCTCGATCTTGTTATGGATGTTTTGTTTATATTCGAAGCTGCATGTCATTTAAATGACCCTTGGCAGCGCTAGGCCCATGGCCCACTAGTGTCTTCATGCACTCTGTATTCTTGCGCGGTGTTTGTTTACCTCTATTACTGGATATCTCTAGCGGTATCTTTCCGTATTGCTAATTGTATATGTTATTGAATGCTATTCGCTTTGCTGTTGAATTTCGAACTACTTCCCTCTCGGTCTTTGAAGAATAAACATGTAACTAGGAAAGTTTTAAGTTTTAAAACTTTAGTTTTATTATTATGATATTTATTAAGTTAACTTATTTATAAGAGTAACAGAATTTCAATAGTAATGACCGAGGTTGGGAAGGCATTGGAAGTGAGTTGTCTGTGTTGAACCATATTTTTATAATTAATATGTACAGTACAAATCTCGTGATAAGACCGCTACAACGGCCGGAATCTGGCCGCTACAGTCCCGCTGTAGCGGCCGCATAACTCCGTTGTCGCGGCCAGATTCTCGCGGAAATCACGCCAGAAAAA